>JAVHJQ010004314.1:0-26704 GCA_031306095.1 Pyricularia sp. CD86 | reverse complement strand
CTCTACCCCTTTCCAAAAAAAATCACTACATACTTTTTCTTTGATCGGGCTTACTTTAAGCACCATAAAGGCTTCCTCAGATAAAGAGTCTACTTTGCTTCGTCACCACAGCCAGCTTCACCCTAAATATCTGTTTACCGTTCTGGCTGAAGCGTGCGGCGCTGCTTGACGGAATTGTCAATCTCATTCCTGGCGAATCACGGCGTTGTCCCGGGCTCCTCCAAATCGGCCATATCCTGTTTTGCCGAAATTGGCGGATGGGATGGCATCTCCACTTTGCTGTCTCTACGTAGTACGGATGTTAACCTACCACCAGTTCCTGCACCGAACTGGGTGCTGCCTTGTTATCGTCCCATCTTATTTCCAGTTGCAGTACAATACCCCTACTATTAGAAATCAAGGCATCGCAATCCCAGGTGTGGCGACTCGTCTCAGTGACCCTTTATCCACGATATACCGTGGACAAGTCGGAGGGCAATATATCACGCCCAAGACGGGCGCGGCGCGGCATTCCTCACGGTCGAAACGGCGCCGATTGTGGGTTTCTATCATTTAGCGAATTAAACCCCTCCCGACTCACAACCGGCAAGCCATTTCATTAACTTACTTTTTCGCTAGAGTGGCCGGCTATTTCCAGAAATATGCTTTTTTGACTCTTGGCGTGTGAGGTATTACTACTCAATCGCGGATTGGATTGGTTTGAAGTAAATGATTAAATATTCCGTTACATGGAGAAACATTGCATGCCGCTGCCAAACATGGCTGGCTCCTGAAACTTGTCGTCTCGGAACCCATGATGTCGTCGTAATGCTATCCTTCTAGGATACCTACTTCGTACATTCCTCACAGCACAGCTCACACAAGATGCGTTTCGTCAAGATCGGAACCCGACTGCCTGATCTGAGTTGAGCATCCACGATCCACGTGGTAGCAGCCACTTTCGGTTGAGCAAGGCATTCACGCCACCCGATCATTTTAAGCTCCATCTGTTGCTGCAAAGGCCTGATCCCTAGACCTGGCACAGAGGAGGACTGGACTAATAATGATCATGCATGAGGTATACATACCTAGGTACCTACCTGTATGACAACATCAATGTACGGTGACACATGGGAGGCCCAAGTCTACCGTATTCAAGAACTAATTGATGCAGTTGGTAAGACAACGCCCGGCGCATATACGAGTGCTGGCTACTAGATATCTTAACGAACGTAATGTTTTTTTCTTTTTTTCTCTTTTGGAACAGCACTCAGAATGAATTAGTATTCATCGCATTTCTGGTTGGTTCAAACTCCTCGGCACGTTGTGATGCGTGCCTGGCAATGAAGATGAATAAATGCTTCAATTACTTTCACCTCCGACACTAAACATCCTTCATGGCCGGTTTGGTGCAGGGTAGGTGTAACTAACTCATAGGGCATCCATAGTGACCGGGATGGACCAGCTGTTTACCCCACTACAACGGTAGCCCAGCTTATGACGACGTCGCAAACAATCAGCCGAGCTGCGAATAGGTACAGCCAACCTGCCTCAACCACCAGCTACCCAAGCTCACCTATATTGGATATCTCACCTCACCTAGTTACACACGACTGAGATCCAACAAGACGACTTAACACTCGACCACCGCTTTGTCCGATCGCTGGCAGGCCATCAAAAATGTCCATCATCCAGCATCACACCTCAGCCTCGCTCACGGATGCCTGGCGCACCATCAACATCGACGCACTGACCGAGGACAGTAGCGTCAACTTTGATACCTCGACGCTGCGCCCGCCCCTGCCAGAGGTCAGTGATGCAGAGGTGCGACAGCTTGCCCAGCAGATCCGTCAATTGCTACGAGGAGGCGATCCCGAGGGCGCGTTACGGGGCTGCCTAGAGATGCCCGTCTACCAGGCAGATGAACCAGTCAAGGTGCGTTGACCTACATATCTATCTGCTTCCCGCATTTTGTTTAAATCAAGACATGCCGAAAGCCCTTTTAAGTATGTATCTGACATCATTTGGCTCTATTTAGGACGCGCATCTTCAGACCGTCATCGAGGTGTTGCAGTCAATCAAGGCTAGCGACATGACGCCGATGCTTAACCGGATATATGGATCGGACGGCGGCAGTGAACTTTTGGACGTGCTCATGAAGTACATGTATGTCTTGTTCCTTTGTTACTCGAATTTTCAGAGTATATCAGACGCTGTACGGACCACCCGGTTACTGACTAGCTCTTCTCGGCGACACAGATACAAGGGCATGGCCGCGGCGTCATCGAATGGCAACCCTCGAACCCCTACCAAAGTCACACCTCAAGCTACCGGAGGCTTTAGCCAGGTTGGCTCGAGGCCCGGGGCAGCAAACGAGTCGGCAGGTGCAGGCATGAGTGTACTCCTGAGCTGGCATGAGAAAGTCGTCGAGGTTGCAGGACTGGGTTGCATAGGTCGTGTTATGACCGATTGGAGGAGAGTATAATTTGCACTGCATCAGTCGATGTTGGTACAACAGAACGGAAGCACATATTAGACGTTTTTATGATGAATCCAACAGTCAAAATTGCATGCGATACGCGTGCCATTGCAAAGCTGCTCGTCCTCGACACATCAGCCGCTAGCTAGGGTATCATGCGAGGAATACTAATACATATATGCCTTCACCGCGTCCCGATCCACCCTCCTTGGGGTGCATCGAACCGGCCAGAGTCGAATTATTTGGTCTCAAGCACGTCCTTGAGGTTTATCTGAGCACTGCCTCTTGGGAGAGGTTGCCGTTGGCCCTCGCCCTCGCGCCAGCCTATCATGTAAATTATTCGGAAGGTGGCAGGAAGACTGCCATCTTCGTTCCCGTGCAACTCCCGATAGATGGCATCGCTGGCAAGAAGCACATCCCTACTGATGGCGCCCATTTCACGCCCGATGACAGCGTTTCCCTCGCCCATGGCCTGCAGATCCTGCATCAGGGCAAAGCTGTCCGGATAGTCGACAATAACATCATCCACATCCACCGTCAACATCTTGAACCCGGCACGTTGCAACAACCCGCCGACGTCTTTGACATCGGCCAGGGGCGAGACGTGCGGTGACACGCCTCCTCTACGCTCTTGCTCGGCCAGCTGCAAAGACGTCCGCAGCTCGTACAGAGTATCACCGCCAAGCATGGCGCCAATGAAGGGCGAATCTGGCTTCAGGACGTTGTTGATCTGTCCGAGGACGCCTGGGAGATCGTTGATCCAGTGCATGCTCAGGTTGCTAAGCACCAGATCAAAAGTAGCCGGCTCAAACGGGAGGGTCTCCTCATCATCCAGGACCACTCGGGAGATGTCCATCCCGCGGTTCCAAGGCTCGTCAGCATCCCGGTACAACATGGCCCGTGACGAATCAGCAGCGGTGAGTTTGGACATGCGCGTGGCTATCGGAGGGGATATGGGATTCGCCGGATCCGGATCTGGGTTCTCTCGCGTCAATGCCTTGGCAACGTTGCAGGCATTGGCTCCCAGGTCCAGAACATTTGGGAATTGACGTTTAATGTCCTAAACAAAGGGTGGGTAGCTGGGTCAGCTGACTTTTTGACGTATAAAACTGGCCATGATTTTCTCATCGAGGACCGTACCAATAGTCGTTCACACAACCGGATGGCAACTTCATCTTTCAGATAGTCTGCCTGTCTGCTCAATTGTGGATTGGACGCAGCTCTTTCTTTTTGTAGCCATTTTGTCCTTCTGTTGAAGACCTCAAAGACGGGCCCGCCAGCGGCCTGGAAGGCGTATGAGCGTCTCGTCCAACTTTGCACACGAACGTTGCTCGAAAACGCCGATATCTTCTGCAGATGCGGCCTCATTCTCCCCACTTGAGGCTTCGCAGAATTTATAAGGGTCCGTTGAATGGGAAAACCAAATATAATACATAACAGAACTAACTGCTCTTAATATTACGGTACAAAAGATTGAAAGCAAGCAGTCTCGAGTGATCAATTTCGTTCCACAGCGTCATGGATATCAGCCACACTTGTTCTTCCCCACAGCCAAGCTGAGCAAGACAGGCACTAGGCTGACCAATAATATCTGTGTGAAAGAAGGCGAAAGCCACTTGTGGCTCGGGACTGACCCACCGTTCTCAGTTCAAAAGTACCAGGGGTCGTAGGCAATGAATTTCCAGTCTCATTTCGGGAAGGCGTACGCTTTGGCCAAGGCCCTTGGGAGGAGTTCTCCGTTCGAAGACTCCACCTCGAATCATATGCTAAGGTAATAGGTAATGCGATACCCTGCCATCCGGTCCAGTTCAGGCTTTGAAGTCCCTTGGGGTATCCAAACCCCTTTCGCAGGTCACCTTTTCTTCGCAAATAATCTTCCCCTGGTGCTAGCTGGCAAGCACTTTAGGCCCTGGGGCTTCTATTTAGGTCGTATTGTGGACAGCAAGAACACGAACTCCATCGTCCCAGCTTTCCCGTGCGCTCGACCCCTCGATTACCCGACCGCCCAGAGCACTCCCGCGTCCAACAGTTAACTATACCACCCTCCCGCCCTTTCGCCTGACACGGTTTCCACGGAAAAGATCGCACTCCTACGTCACTAGGCAGTGAGATCTGTTTGATGCTGTGAACCGACACTACGGTCATTGAGAAACGCTGGGGGATGGTTTTAGGGACACTCGCGGCGCCGCGGAATTTGTTCAAAGGAGGAGGAGGTTCGCACGTCGAGGGGCTCGCATAGCTTCCACAATACCGCCAAGATGGCTTCCACCGCCGCCGGCTTCCTTGGCCGCTCGAGTAGCAGCAACTCAAACATGCGCGGACTGGTTCAGTTCATTGCCGACTTGAGGAATGCAAGGGCTCGCGAGCTGGAAGAGAAGCGAATCAACAAAGAACTGGCGAACATCAGGTGGGTGCTGGATGGTGCTTATTCTTACGCATCTGCTCTGTTACTCTGCCGGCGCAGAGATGATGCGCAGAGGGAAATAGGCTGACTGATGCGCGCCGTGGTACAGGCAAAAATTCAAAGGTAGCCCTGGCAAAAGCTAGCCGCAAGTATTTCAACGTGTGGACGGACTGGTTTACTAACTTTCGGCGCAGATGGAAATCTTAACGGTTACCACAGGAAGAAATATGTTTGCAAGGTGTGCATATACTCTCTAAATCAAGCTTGATCCAAAACTTGCTGCTGTCGACTCTGATGCTAAATTTAAATAGCTTCTCTATATCTATATTCTCGGCTGGAACGTCGACTTTGGCCATCTGGAGGCTGTCAACCTTATATCAGCCAACAAGTACTCGGAAAAGCAGATTGGATACCTCGCAATGACTTTATTCCTTCATGAGAAACACGAGCTACTCCACCTGGTCGTCAACAGCATACGGAAAGATCTACTCGATCATAATGAGCTCTTCAACTGCTTGGCACTGCATGCCATTGCGAATGTTGGTGGAAGAGAGATGGGTGAGGCATTGAGCAGCGAAGTACACAGGCTGTTAATATCTCCGTAAGATAACACTTCTAAATACCCCTGAAGTCCCCTGTTACATGCTAACGCATAAATGACCAGGACATCCAAAGCGTTTGTCAAAAAGAAAGCAGCCTTGACGCTCCTGAGGCTGTACCGCAAGCATCCAGATATTGTGCAGCCTCAATGGGCCGAGAGGATAATATCACTAATGGATGATGTCGATCTGGGCGTGGCACTTTCTGTGACGTCTTTGGTCGCCGCCCTTGCTCAAGACAACCCTGATCAGTACAAGGGAGCCTATGTCAAGGCAGCATCAAGACTGAAGAGGCTTGTAATCGATGGCGACTACAATGGCGATTACCTCTACTACAAGGTTCCCTGTCCATGGATACAAGTCAAATTGCTGAGGTTACTTCAGTACTTCCCACCGTCAGGTAGGTTCAGCCAGCCGATCAAACGATTAACCTGGGCAAGCTGTCCGATGTACTGATACTTTGCGTAACAGAGGATAGCCATGTACGAGACCTCATTCGGGAGTCTTTGCAAAAGATCCTGAATCTCGCTTTGGAAAGTTCCAAGAACGTCCAACAAAACAATGCCCAAAACGCAGTTCTTTTCGAGGCCATCAATCTTATCATCCACCTTGATACGGAGCAAGCTCTCATGAAGCAAATCTCGTCGAGGTTGGGGAGATTCATCCAGTCAAGAGAGACAAATGTCCGTTATCTTGGTTTGGAGGCCATGACGCACTTGGCGGCTCGTGCCGAAACTCTCGATCCGATCAAACAGCATCAAGACGTTATTCTGGGCTCTTTGAAGGACCGCGATATCAGTGTGAGGAGAAAGGGTCTAGACCTTCTCTACAGCATGTGCGATTCGACAAACGCGCAGATAATAGTGGGAGAGTTACTTCACTATCTGCAAAACGCGGACTTTGCCATTCGGGAAGAAATGGTATTGAAGATTGCAATCTTGACCGAGAAACACGCCACAGACGTTCAGTGGTACGTTAACATCTCACTGCGGCTGATAGCTATGGCTGGCGACCACGTCAGCGACGAGGTTTGGCAGCGCGTGATCCAAATTGTTACAAACAACGAAGAGCTCCAAGTATACGCATCGCAGACGTCACTGCAATATCTCCGACAGGACCACTGTCACGAGACGCTTGTCAAGATTGGGACATATATCCTTGGCGAATTTGGACATCTCATCGCCGAAGAACCTGGGTGCAGCCCCATCGAGCAGTTTATGGCCTTGGAGACAAAGCTGCACGCATGCTCTTCTAGCACAAGAGCAATGATTCTGTCTTGCTTTGTCAAGTTTGTGAATCTCTTCCCGGAGATTAAGCCGCAGTTGACACATGTCTTTGATATCTACAGCCACACACTTGATTCAGAGCTTCAGCAACGGGCCTGTGAATATCTGGCTTTGACGAGATTGCCAACTGATGACCTCCTCCGGACGGTCTGTGATGAAATGCCGCCTTTCCCAGAACGCCAATCTGCTTTGCTGTCACGACTACACCAGAAACACGCAAATACTAGCGACAAGCGGACCTGGGTTGTCGGCGGCAAGGATGCTAACGCAGATGCCACAGAATTAAGCATGGCTAAAAATCCCGGTTTGAGGAGGACTTTCACAAGCGCATCAGCCAATGGGAATGGACAGGCCAACGGCGGACCTAATGGGCAGCCCAACGGATCCTCAGACCTTCTTGCAGGTCTGGACATGGCAAAGACCACGCAGGCGACAAAGACGCCCAATCTCGCCAGCGCAGCACACCTGTCGCCCGGCTGGCAAAAAGGATTCAACAAGCTCATGCTCCGGCCGGACGGTGTGCTATTCGAGGATGGCCAGATACAAGTCGGTGTTCGATCCGAGTACAGGGGTGAGATGGCGTGCCTCATTCTCTACTTCATGAACAAGACGCCGGCACTTGTGAGCTCCTTCACCACCACGCTCGATCTGGACGAGAGTGAGAAGGAAAATCTGTCGATTGATGTCAAAGGCTTGCCGGATAGCAATCTCAGTCACCAAGGCCAGTCACAGCAAGTTGTCATGTTCCAAGCCAAGAGGGCATTCGAGAAGAGCCCAACGATTCGCATCAGCTATTTAGCAGGTGCACTCCAGGCCATCACACTGAAATTGCCTGTTGCTCTGCACAAGTTTATGGAGCCGGCAGACTTGTCAGCTGAAGACTTCTTCAAGAGGTGGAAGCAGATCGGAGGAGCCCCAAGAGAAGCACAACAGATCGTCAATCTCACGAGCACCAGTAGGGACCGTGAACTCACAGAGCCATTCGTCCGCAAGGTCCTCGAGGGGTTTAGATGGGGCATTCTTCGCGGTGTTGACCCCAATCAAAAGAACTTTGTCGGTGCCAGCGTGCTCCACACTACAGATGGCGGCAAATATGGTTGCTTGCTGCGACTCGAACCCAATTATCAATCACAGGTTGGTTCCTATTTTCATTTGTGGAAGCCTCCGGCTTCCGAACATGGCTACAGCTGTGGCGAGATTATTGCGAAGCAAATAACTAACATACTTTTACCTTCCTTCAGATGGTTCGTGTTACAATCCGGGCTACCGACGAGAGCGTACCATCAGTGCTTCTCAAGCTCATGGAGGAGCAGCTGTCCCAGGGTGTTTCTACAGTCCCTGAGGAACATTCTGGGCCAAGAGCGTATGAAATCTCGGCGGCTTTTAGCAATATTATGGTGATGTCTGATGCAGACAGGCTGCCGACATAGGTTTCTGGGGGGTATTGTAGGTTGCAGTTCTCTGCCTTTGGCCCCGCGACAAGAGCATAACAAAGCCGCTATAATGTATAAAGATGCTCCTTCGTCATGCTGCTCTTGAAATGGTGGTGGTTGAGTTTTCGGCCAAGCACACCCACAGATGCGCCTTGTCCTGGTACTTTTTATAAAGTTACATACATATTTTAAACATGCGTGAATGTGAAAGAAATTGTTTTGTCATGGTACCGACTTCATTCTGTCAGATTGCATGCTGTCCATACCAAGTTGTCCATAGCTCGCAGCGTATGTTATAACCACTCCCATGGCTGGCTGTAAGAAGAGCGTCAGCGGAAAAAGGATATAGTCATATATATATCTTCGATCCACGGTGGTTCAAATAAAGAGAATTCGCGCTTGCAATATCCATGACATGAGGCGTGCTACATAGGCTTGCAAATTTGATCTGAACATAAGCAGATCCCTTGAAGCTTGGAGGGTCGTACACTATATTAACGTTATCTGTCTAATTATCCGGCTTTGCCTGTTCAGCTGGGTGGGCATGCTTCCGAAGGCCATACCGCTTGCTGCCCACCTTGACTAAAAGCAGCCAAAATCACTCGACGATTTTTGCGTCAGCCTTTGCTGGCCTTTCACCAAAAATAGTACTCCCTATGCGGACCTCGTGGCTTCCCATCGCGATGGCGCCCTCAAAGTCGTCGCTCATGCCCATGCTCAGCTCCAACTCGCCCTCCAACGCCAACTCCTTGGCCACCAGGTCGCGCTGCTCCCTCAAGCACACGAAATCCTCATTCTCCGTCTCGGGCGTGGTGGCACGGGACCTCGCGATGGCGCCAATGGTCATTAGCCCCAGCAGGCGGAGATTGGGGCACTCGTCCGAGGCGACGGCCCGGCACAGGGCAACCGTCTCCTCGCCCGGCGCGCAACCCGACTTGGACTCCTCGCCAGACGTGTTGACCTGGACGTGGATGTTGAGGGGCGGCTCCCCGGCCTGGCCGCGGGCGCGGTCGAGCAGCTGGGCCTTTTTAAGCGTGTCGACGCTCGACACGCACCACAGGTTCGGGATCTTGGCGATGCTCTTGCAGTGCGTCGACTGCAAACCCCCGATGAAGTGCCACTGGATGGACCGCGGGAGCACCTGCGCCTTTTGCGACAGCTCCTGCGCGTAGTTTTCGCCAAAGTGCGTGTGGCCCACGGGCGCGTTGTGAAGGGCCAGGATGTCGTTTGCTGGCTTCAGCTTGGACACGGCCACGAGCCTCACCTGCCATGGAGTTAGGATTTTGAAAGTGGATCGGGGGAAAGTTTCCAACCGGTTTAGAGAGCACTTGATTAGGTTTTAGTCACTTACAGGTCGGCCCTTGGCTGCGGACTGGAGGCGCTCAGTTACGGCACGGAGTTGGCTGGCGAGGGCCTGTGCCCTCTCTGGGGAGACCTTCATCTCCGTTTCTGTCCCGCTCATCACCGTGTCTTGGCGGGAGTATATATGGAGTAGATATGAAGCCGGCGCAAAACGAGATACTCGAGGTGGACAACCCAAAAAGACAAGGTAGAAAAGGGATTGACCCGATCTAGGTGTCAATCAACCAAGCGACTTGTCTAAAATTATGGCAGTTATTGCCTTCAGCTCGGATACCTTTTGCTTTTCTACTGGCGAATACTTTGGACTGGCGAAATCCAGTCATCAACTTCTGAGTAGTGACACTTCCATAAGGGAAAAAGAAGTGGGTAGAAGAAACCAACGGCGTCACCGCGGGGAGGCCCACCCGCTCCAGGTGCTGAATTGATCGACCCACCTAGTCTCTAGCATGTATGTGGGGCTCTTAACTTTCGATTTCACAACCCTTCCTGTTGGCGATTAGATCGATGTCAGGTACAACACCATGGCATCTCTACAGCCACTCAACATGAAATTGAATCTTTCTACCTCACTCTTAACCCGGGTCTCCTTGGGTATACAAAGGACTTGCCGAGCAACGTCGAACCCAAATCTGAAATCACTTTTGCTATCTGAAGAATATCCATCACAGTCCTCACTAACCTAACCACAATGGCAGCATGTTGTGATTAACAAACTCCCCGATCAATGTGCGGAATCGAGGCACCATATGCATTCGCTCACGTTTGATCTTTCACTGCGCATTCATATCCATTGGACCAAGGCAGCAAAGAATTCCGCAAAGGCTGATCTGAACTTTGGCACTCATTGTTCGTTGCTAAAATTCTGATACAATGTCATTGTCCTCGTGTCTTCCAAAAAAAGCGCCCATCACTCCACCGAGGTGATTGTTGTTTGTTTGGCTTATTGGAATTGCTTGCTTCATGTCGGTATGTGGCCAAAAGATCACTTCTATAAAAAGGGCGATACCTGGCCGTCATGATGCAAACTTGATATCCCCCTTCAGCATAACAACACAACCCAAAAAAGAAAGATAGCACAGGAGAACATTCAGAGACACGGAGACACAATGCGCCCATTCACGAACCTCGTCAACTCTACCCGTGGCAAGAAGGCCGAAAAGGGTAATCCCACTGATGATGGCACCCCCAAGACGGTGACATACTGGGATGAAGAGCGCAACGAGAAACGTCCCGAATGCGTCAAATGTCAGGAAATTCTCCATCGAGGACCTCCGTGCCGTTGTAATTTGTGTGGAGCCGTTAACCTTGAGGTCTTGAGCGATGATGATGCCAGCCTGGAAAATACAAAGCCCTCTGGCGGAGGCAGTAGCAACAGCAACAGCAACAGCAACAAGGACGACAAGAACAAGAACAAGAATAAGAACTCCAGCAGCAGTGGCAGTGGCAGCGGTGGTAGTGCCACTAAGAAGCAGGGCCAGCTGAATGAGGACTGGCAGCATATCATGGTCTATCGCCCGGGAAAGGATTTTGTTCCCAAATCTCAGCAGCAGTAAGTCCACAAGGACTCGGCCAAGAGTCCTGACATCAAGACCTCGGAGAAAACGACCAAGCATGCGTGAATATTGAAGAACTGCATAGGCCTCCAAAGTTGATGTGGCATACGACTAGGTAAAACCCCTTCAATATCACTTGTGTCTCCAAAGTACATCCCAAGGGGATTTGGCTTCGTCCTGTGTCTCAGGCCTAGCAAATTGGCGTTCACTAATCACCCATTCCTAATTTTCACTTTACTTTGTTCTATGTCTTTCCCCTCTTCTCCTTCATTGTTGTCATCACCCCCCATCAAAATCTTTATGTTTATTCTTTGCGCATCTAGCTTCGATGGCTGATGCAGCTGCCTGTGCTTGATCTGGGTCCGTGACCATAACCTCTTCTGGAACCATCTCAAGAGAGTCCTTATCTTCAACCTCCTCTTTGTGAATCATTTGCCATCTCGTTAGTTCCTCTGACTCCCGCTCATCCCTTGCACATGATTCTCGTTTTTGCAGCTGAAGATTCTCTTTGTCAAAATTGTTCGTGAGTTCATCTTCTTGCTTTTGCCTCTGCTTGCTACGTTCATCCAATATCCAGCGGCCAAACCTCCCAAAGGCAGCGGTGCACGCACGGTAGGCAGATTGAACGGTCGTCAAATCCTGGCGACTCTGCTGGTCACTTGCCTCGCCGGCTACTGGCGAAGTCTTCTGGACATCTTCACCGGTTGTCTTCTGCTTTGAATTACCAGTCAGGTAGCTCAGCGCGAACCCAGCAAGTCCATCTCCTATGTTATCCAGAACACTTGGGACGGCATCTGGTTCTGGTACCAGCAATGGGTAGGCCTGGTCCAGAGCGAGGGGCGCTATGTTGTGCGTCCTGGCGAGCTCTGCCGAGATTCGTACCATGGCATCCTGTCGCTGGCCATCGAAGACCATGGAAGGGATCACCTCGTTCAAGTCAACCGAAAGCTTGCGATGAAGTCGTTCCTTTGCGCCGGGAACAAATCCATGGCCCGATCCGTACTTGAGTGCGTCGACCAATCGTCCTAGACAGCCCGAATATGTGGTCAGCCCGTGGCGGCAGGATTTACCATGGTCGGGAATGAAAACCACCAAGCCTGGGGCCAGAGAAACCTCTTTCGGCACTATTGGCTCCTCGACACGCTTGCAATTCGGCGTGACCAGGCTGGAGCAGAGGTGAAAATTCAACAGAATCATTGTCAAGTCTGTTGCGTTGAGTCGAGCCCCTTGAGCCCAAACGTAGATGGTATCGCATGCGGTTTGGAATTCCATCAAATCTTCGAGCGAGGGCTTTGCCTGATCGCAAAGCTCGATAAACTCAAAAAGAAGCGCCGCGACATAAGCGAAGCTCCTCGAACTATTCTCGCCAAGACAATCCAGACTGTTCGGCCGCTTGACACCATAATCAACGCAGAGGAGATACTCAAGGATATCCCTGAGCTCGTTCGGCTTGAGCCGCCTCGCTAGCGAATGCGCTGATTGCGTAGCTGGCCACCCCAGGACCTCGGAAACGCGTTTTGTAGGACGCTGCCCGGATGATTTGGCCATCATGATCTGTGAGACCGACACTCCATATCTGGCCAGACTCTTGCCGACACATTCCCTCTCATAGAAGAGGATGGCCACGGTCTGAACGAGGCGCATGTGTCTGATGGGGTCCGTCTCTGCCAGGATGGCAACCTCTTCGAGCGGGAGGGTCGCCTCCATACGGGCGACGGCCCTGTTCCAGAGCGGCCGTGCCTGCTGCTTGGTGAAGCGCGCAAACTCGGCAGTCTCGGGTCGGCATGCCCGGCTTGGTGGTGTTCCTGGGATGACCTCTGCGAGGACCGCGTATAGCTCTCTCGGGCTGCCAGGTACTGACTGAGCTGTAGGCTCGACCGTACCGGGCGATGCCATCTTCTGAGCAAATCTAAACATGCTAACGGGGGAGGGAGTTGAATTAGAAAATGATTAGAAAGATGAATATAATTTAGACAAACCGATGGCTTGGTTGTGTATGACCAGGGACGGGATTCTCGGTATTTACAAAGTTGAGGGTGTAATAAAGCATGAGGGGATCCAACAAAAGAGGGAAAGAGAAACAGGCCCCCCTTTAAATAAGATAAAATGATGGCGGAAGGAGTAGCTTGCGCTAGGGCATGGTAAGAGCTACTGAGCATGCGGATATCGCAGGTTCACATGCATGGCTTGAGGGCTCGCCATATGGATATTCGATGGTACTGAGAAGCTTTGCCACTGCCAGTCTCACAGGCACTTTGACATGCGCATATGCTTTATGCACACAGAGGTACTTGGTCTACAGATTCCCATGTGGGTGATGACATTGACCAGAGCAACTGGCAAGGTCTTCCAGCTCTGGGAAGACAGTAAAAGACTTTCCAATTTCATCCAGATTTTGGACCCTATATTCTCCACGACTGAGCTTCAAGATGCACCGCCCACGTGGTTTCTACCCAGCTCGATTCTTCGTCAGTTTGTTATCTCCTTGTGGGCGCGAAATACAAAAACCGAGAGTCCGAATGTTGGCTTCGTGGTTGGTCAGTACGTCACTCTTCGCTGCAGAGAGTAAAAAGGTAAATCGTAAAAGTTACCAGAAGACCAAGGAAGATATGGTTTCTGCGCCCACAGTTCACGAAGTAAAACGGAGAACAACAAGCAGGATCTATGGTTGCCCCAGCCATTAATAGGGGTATAGGTACAGGCCTCAACTAGGTAGTCTTGCATGAATCGAATCCTGTAACCCTGAGGTTTCAATCATGTGCGAGCGAAAAAGAGCGAGAAGAATAAATCTTTGTGCCCTCGAAAAGCTTAACCCCAAAAATACCAAAGCAAAAGGCGCCTTGGGCGCATATGTCAACCTGCATGTTTGACGTGCAGTTGCTGTCAAGGTAGTAACAAAGGGTCCCTGTTAGTGTTGATGGGAGTTTGAAATGAACTTAATCTGACTAGGCAGGTTTAGGGTAGGTAGGTAAGGTACTTCCATCGTATGTGGGTGTCAAGATAGATAGATGTACTATATATGTATGTGTGTCCTGCGCACGTGCCAGCTCTCGTGTTGGTAAGGCTTAACTCAATGAAACAGTGTGAGAAAGGAGTATTGAGTGCTTTGTAAAGGGGATAGTGGGTCAACCATACCCCTGACACGATGCGCGGCAGCGGAAGCGGACTGGGTCCAGATGGACGTTATTACGCGTTGGTTGGTTCGAATTGTCTTCTACAGTCTGTCCATTCGTTGCCTGTCTACAGAAAAGTGAACCTTAAACCTCAAATCCGACTGGTCTTCTACGTCCTTACATCTGCTTCCCGAGTCTACGACGGCATTGATTTCTCCAATCATTGTAGAAATCAGGCAGGACTACGGGGAAGCTGCAAGATTATGTCTCTTAGTTGCACCGCTTAAGTAATTCTGTGGTGATTTTTGTACCCCTTTCGTTGTCTATGCCATAAGTTTTGTTCCACCGTCGTCGTCGTCGCCGTCGCCCTCGATCGCCCACCACCACCAGCTGCCCTGCAGCCACCCACTCCTTTAAGCAAAAAGTTACTCTCCCGAATACTTCAACGCTTGCATATCCACCCCCAAACAGTCTCGTATGTGCAACTAGCGAGCAAAGCAATACCAGCACAATGCCGAAACAACACGTTATCTTCGGGCGGCCGGTCCCGCAAATCCCTCCTCGAAGGGTCGCATTCTTACTCGCGTGCCTGGGTATCTTCGCCGTCGGTTCCCTGCTATTCACGCTGCCCAGCACCATCGAGACGGGCCCGAACCTTTCCAAGTTCACCGACCTCAGGCCGTCGATACCCAAGAAGATTACCGGCGCCGTGTCGTCATGGAAGAGCCGCTTGAACCCCTTTAAGCCGCCGTCGCACCCCCCGCCTCGCCAGAACAATGACACTTTGGGGGAGTCGTCGTGGTACTCGGACTGGAAGTGGCTCTCGTCCCCCTTCTCATCCACTGTGACCCTCGACGAGAACAGATCGATCCTGCCGCCGATGAAGGTACGGACGCCCATATACTGCTACTACGATACAGTCCTGGCCGCGAAGAAGGACAAGGCGAGGAGGGAAGCCGAGAGCGCCCTGCTGCTCAGCTGGAGGAGAGCGTGGTGGGCACAGGGCTTCAAGCCTATCATCCTCAGCATCGCCGAGGCTATTAACAACCCCAAGTACGCCGAGGTGCAGGGTCTCAAACTGGAGCCGGAGCTCAAGACGGACTTGATGAAGTGGCTGGCCTGGGAGAACATGGGCGGCGGAGTGTTGTCCCACTACCTTGTCTTCCCAATGGCTGCGCGCGAGGACCCCTTGCTGGCGTACTTGCGTCGGGGAGAGTTTCCCGCCCTGACACGGTGGAAGGGTATGGACGACGCTCTTTTCGTAGGACCCAAGATCGAGGTCGCAGCCGCTATAAAACAAGTCATAGCAAACCAGAGACTCGATGGCTTGAAGGATTTTATTACTGCCGTGTCTAACACAGCAAAGGATCAAAAGGAAGTCTTCAACGTAGATGATCCTCCCAAATCTATTGCATTCTACGACGAAAAGGGAATCAGCACCACCTATGGCAAGATTGGCGAAGTCAGCGAGAGCAACTACGCCGAATGGCTGTTGAAGCTTGATGCGCTCATCAATGGCCACCTGCAGACTGCATGGCAAAACGTCTTTTACGACGGTATCGCCGTGGTCAAGCCGTACCCAGAGCACACTACGGCCATGGTGGATCCTGCACTGAAGCTCGCGGCTCGTCTGTCAACGTGCCTGGACAGCCCCATCCCGGCCTCATGCCCACCCAACTGGCCCAAGTGCCGCCCGTGCAAGCCCGGCTCGATCAAGACGACGACGCCAGCCCAGTACGCCAACACGACGACGCTCTACAGCATCGGTACCGTACCACATCCGTACACCCTGCAGACCATGATCAGCCGCAAACCACGGCTGGATATCCCATGGCTGGTGCGGCACTCGAAGCGTGACGCCTGGCTGGACGCAGCGATGAAGGGACTGGTCGATGGAAAGCTCTCGGCCAGCGCGCGCGTGATACGCTTCAAAGAGGCGGTTGCGGGTGATTATGCAGCAGCACACAGCCTGTGGATCCCCGCCGAGAGGGAAGTACCCGACGACTTGGCGTGGCGGTTCGGGTTCCCCCTTCCCCCTGCCGCTGGCGATGATGCCCAAAAAGACAAAACCGAGCCCCAGCCCGAAGCCATGACGGGAGCCGAAACGGGGGACAAGAAGCAGGCCCGTGATATGGTCCCCGACCAGACTCTCGATGAGGAGCAGCTGAAACTGGACGAACTCGACCGCGACCTCAACGCCGGCACCGAGGGTACCCCTGCGGCGCAGTTGCGGGAAGACAAGCTTCTGCAAATGGCCAAGGAGATCAGGTTCAGCGAGGACCCATCGGATATCAAGGTTCGCGAAGCGGCCGAGGCCTGGAATCTGGCCGACACGGAGGCGTGGCGGTTCGTGCGTGCGTTCCTGGCCCGTTCGCGCGTGGAGCGGATGAAATGGGAGGAGGAGGAAAGGCAGTACGCCGGTGGCGCCGGCGCCGAGAAGGTTAGACAAGACAGCAAAGGCCTCGGGAGGTGGCTGGAAAGGAACTGATGATTCGCAATCTTTTTAGAAGTAAAAGAAATACCAGCTGTACACAAATCTGTAGTAATATTCCGGGTGAAGATTGTGGTATTTGCTTTTATAAAAATGAGAATGAGGATGCTTTTTTTGTTTGTTTGTTGGGTTTTTTTGGTTTTTTTTTTGGTCCTCTCCGTGGCATGTACGGTTAGAAATGGTTTGTTTGCAAAGACACATACGCATAAAAAAGTCCACTATGTGATTTATGGTCCGTTTGCACGGCTGAAATTTCAGGTTGGTTCGCGGGTGTCTCAAGGCTAACTATATATATGACATGTCCTGATAGCAGACGAAGACACCGGTGGTGGGGAGGGACCCAGTGATGCAAACTTGCACACTTATGTCCATCCACACCGAAACTCAAGCCTGGGTGGTATCACCCCCCATCTCACCGCTAAGCTCACGGGAGGTGGCGCCACTGAATTGTTTGAATGCAAGACGGGTCAGCTATCAGGCCAAATGAGAAAAACCAAGGGCACAACTGGCTGAACCACAGAAACTTACCGTCGGGTTGGTCCTCCATTGAACCCATTCTGATAGCCATTGGCAGGCTGCGCGTGTTTACCACCGCCACCGTCACCGTTGGCAGATTGAGCCTGGTAGGACAGCAGAGCAGCCCTGGTGGCCTCGACCACACGCTCGGCCTGGAAGACGGCATCCTGGAGCGCCTTGACAGTCTTACAGGCCCTCGCCGCCGTCCCGTTACCGTTGACATTGACATTGCCATTGCCGTTGACCTTGGAAGCAGCGGCGGCATCACGTTCCTCGAGCATCTCGCGGATGAAGCCGTTGAGCCAGACGCCCTCGAGATCACGGGCCGACATTGCCTCGGCGCCCGAGATGGTGCCGCGGCACGAGGAGGCGCCGCACAGGCAGTCAAAGGGCTGAGCCATGTGCCACTCGGTGGACGGGTAGAAGAAGGTCAGCTCATCGCCGGGGCGGATTCCCTTATGTCCGACCAGGATGGCCAGGTTGGCCGTGTCGAAAATGAGCGAGGGTTCGCACGAATGGTTGATGTACAGCAGGTCGCTGTTGAGGTTCAGGTGTCGGTCCCGGCCGATCTGCACCGTGGCGTACGTCGGCTTGTCGGCCAGGGTGCAGGGCGGGAAGGACATCTTGGCGTAGAGGGCGAAGGGGGGCAGGGTCACGCGGGAGCGGGACATGGAGGTGAATTCGGCCTCGTTGATGATGACTTCTTGAATCTCGGGGTGCGAGGGGGAAATCCAGTGGGGCTTGAGGGGTGCCATCTTTGTTACTGTCTTGGGGAAGACGGAGTACAGATGCTACAAGTGGATGATGATGGCAGGCAGAACCAGAGAAGAATAGCAGATAGACGTACAGAGCTTTCTGTGCGAGTTTTTATTCGGGTAACGAGGCAATACTAATGATGGTGATGCTGAATGTAGGGGAAACCGTAGATTAGAGTCTTGGCGAGACAACAAAGAAGAACACCAAATGACCAACAAAAAGGGCATGGATATATGGAACTCTCTCAGGAAAAACAACGACTCCATGCGGACTGAATCCACACTTGACCTCGGCTTGTGGAATTTGCCTTTGCAAGAGTCACTGCACTGCCTACCCTTCAGGGAACTCACTGCCGGATTTGATCCATTTATTCCCCATAAACAGCGAAAGTCCCCGCGCGCCGTTTGCGCGCTAGACGTTTGGCTACGTATAGCGAGTAATTGAGTTGCTCCGCCCGAGTCCATGGGCAGCCATACCGGTACATACGGTAGAGAGTGGGTTTAGTCTTCTGGTAGCCCGGTGTGGTAGATAATCACGGTGAGCTCTCCTTACCGAGATGCCTGCCGCTTGTACGGATCGGTGCTTGCCACGCTTTGACATGTGCACTTGATACTTGATGACGGAACTTTGCCGGTTGGCAGACACTAGCTGGAGAGAAACTAGGCCAACCGGCAATCGGATCTGAGCCGAAATGTCATCATCCGGTGGGCAGCCTGGAAAATGATACGCAGTGAACATGTAATGCCGCGCAAAGGTGCAGTCGGGGAAAATGCTTCCATCAGTCCGATTTTGATAATTCCATTTGCGTCCTATTCTGCCAGTTTTGGGTTGTCCCCCCCACATCACCCCGCGTTCTTACATATTGAATATTGAAGCCACATCAGCCACATCGATAGATATATCGGCAAGCCTCACAAAGACAACCCCAACCCTGATAAGCGACACAACTCAATATCTCCTCCACTTCGTAATTTCCCCAAAATGGGGTCTTCATACAGATCATGTGCTGCAATCGTGAATAGCAGGCATACTTAGGTACCTCCCTAGTTAACGTCGTTTTGCCCTCGCTTGGTTTGATAATCGCAAATCTGCAATGGGTGATGCAGCTCTTCCATACCTGTACCTACCTAGGTACCTTGCTACCTACATACATATGATCGGAGATCAGGGCCGTACCGCTGGTTTGGCAACGGCCCTGTTCTACCGAGTACTCACTGCGCAGTATTTACTCCTCCGTATTATGGCAGCAACAGCCAAGCCCTAGGCTGGGTCTAGACCTGAACCGACCCATCGACCACCCTTGTACCCCCTGCAATCAGCAGCACACCTGCAGTGGACTTTGGGCTAGTCTAGCCCCATTACAACCTTATTATGCCTCCCACATCTTTCTTCACTCGCCAATCTGTGCGACGGCCCAGTCGTATTTATTTATTGTGCCCGCCAAGAGGCCCGGAGCTTCTTTTCGTTTGTTTGGAAATGCGGGTGAGAGGGGCTAGAAGATGCTACAAGGTTTCGCGTTGCTTCCTCGTCATTCTTTTCTCCTAAAGGCGCTGGCGCGGGCTTGTGGAAGCAATCGGTTGGCAGTTACGGGCTGGCCGGGAACGAGCGTGCACACCTCAAAGTCCAGATGCGCCTGCCGCCTTTTCTGAGCTGTCACCCCATGTTGGTGTGGCTTCGTTTCCTTAGTTCGGACGGACTAACCCAAGTAAACATGGGTTAGGTACCTTACCTAGACAAGCGAGGTACCTGGTCTGCAAACTCACCCATGCTACCTTATAAGGAAGGAACGGTACCCAAAAGTAGTCAAATCTCGGTCGCACGCGGCTGATTTCGCATTCCGCGCCTTCTTTTTCTACAGTACTTCTTGGACCCCTTGTCCGACGACTCGCAACTACTTTGGGCTCTTGTGCTCTTTCCTCCCTGTTGGCCTTTTTTTTTTGACATTGTGACAGCAACACAGACGGGGAGAAGTCCCGTTTGCGAGCAAATTTGTGCCTGCCATGCCATTCCTCTTAGCTGGTGCGCCTTCCTGACGTCTGAAGGCTCGTTTTCCAAGCCTTTTCTCTTTGCCCAGGGCGTGTAAGGATTTCACGAGCTATGTCTCACCTCGTTGTTGGCTGAAGGCACACAGAGAAACGCACATCCAGTCGACAACTTGAACTTGTCACGTCAATCAGTCTTGTCATCAGTCGTCACACGCCTTGTAGGGTGATATCCTCATTTTCCCGACTGGATCTTTAGTCTTCTGTTAAATCAGAAGACTTGTTTTGAGCTCCTCAGGCACGCAATAGCCAGTCAACTCTGCACAATCTCGCGATTACGATTCTTCCTACTCAAACCCACACGCACATACAAACAAACGTCATTCCAAGGCTGTCCGAAACTGTTTTTTCAACATGCTCCTCAATCCCATTTTCCTCATCGCCGGCCTGGGCGCAGGCGTCAGCTCGGCCTACCACCTGCTTCGCCTGCCAAAGTCAATGGGCTACAAGAGAGAGTGGGCACAGCTCTCGCCTTGCAGCAACTTTAACATCAGTCAAGTCATGGTGGGGACCAACTACTCGGTCAATGGTTACCCGTTGGCAGTTACGTCAACCAATGCCAACGTCACCTTCACAGTCAGGGTCCGTCTGCTCAATGATTCTGCCGAAGAAAAGTTCCACCAGATCTTGCCACCACTAGTCATGTCCATGTATGGCACCTTGTGCATTCCGTCGGTAGCCGTCGACAAGAAGTGGGTTGGCCAGCTTGCCCAGTACCAGGTCATCTCGGACCACTCCTCCATGAGGACCTACCAGGTATATTGATCCTTGATACTTTGATAACCATCGGTCTAAGTTGATGGAAACATGACGTTCAATACTGACACTGTTTGCCAAATTCATAGTGTTCTCTCGTCCAGTTTGTGGATACACCCGCTGTGGACGCCTCGTCTTTTGACGTCTGCAAGAACACGACTGGTGTCAATGGTACATTCCAGGACTGGGGAAGCGAGATTCTCACCACTCCTACCCCGTCCTCCGTGCTCCCAGCTCCGACCGAGGTCGAACCGGAGAATGCGGCTCAGGACAATATGGCCAAGCTCAACACATGGATGATGGTTGGCGTGCCGGCAATTACTGGTCTTCTTCCGATTCTTGTCACACTTGTCTAGTGGTGTTTTGGAACCTCGACGACTTGTTCACCTTGTTTCTCGGTGGTTGATCTTATTTAGCGCCCAGAGGATACGAGATGGGGCGGGTATGTGTAAATTGGTGCAACTGGGGACTCACAAGTCAGGACGAAGCGTGGCGTTTACTGGGATCTGTTATTTCTTTTATGGTGTCGACCGCTGGTTGGCACAAGGATCAAAAGTTGATTTTTGGGAGGATATGTGTTGCTTTGTGTTTATGAAGATATCCCGCCAATCTTTTGGTATGCATTGTTAATAGGTAATAGAAACAAGACAAATAATCAAGAGAGCCTTTTTGCTTTTCTCTCTTTTTCTTCAGTTGCGGTGGTTTTGGCTGTGGACCATCAGTAGTATCGATTGATGGGTGTAAGTCTAGGGTGACTAGAAAAGGCGATCCAGAAGTGGCAGGGCCCTGAAATGGACACCCTTCCCATACCAAACCCAACTTTTGCACATCTTACCAAAGCTACTTGACGGTAAAAACTTATACATGAAGTTACATAACTTTTCTGGGTTCGCTGCAACCTAGATTGATCGAAATATTGAACGGGTAAATGTTATAGGTTTCTATTTTGGATGGGCTGAGCAGATCCCTAACCCTCCCAAGCCTCCCACATATGGCTGCTGCATATCTGCCGATCCCCCAGTTTCTTCAATTCCGTTCATGGCGCGGCACGTATTGTATGCAACCTACGCCCTGATCGTCAAATGTGGCCGAGATGGCATGCATGTCCGAGGATACGAATGATGGGGCCAAAGACGAGGCGATCCTTCGGGTCACTTCCTACCACCGTCGGGACTGGGATTTGGTCGGAATTCACTCTAGCACAGGTACGCCTACCGCCCGAGACACTTGTCGCTGTAATCAACGAATTAGACATACTCTCCGTCTTTCGTTTTCGCCGCGTGAGCAGCATGACCCGGGTTTTCGTGACAGGACTGCCTACGTACCGCGTCATCACTGTGCACGCGCTCGAGGCCTTCCGAGCCACCCTTTCGCACCGGTGTCGCGTCGCAGTCGACTCTTGACGACTTGTATTGCCGCTTGCACGCGTTAAACAAATGCTTTCCTTGCGGATGTTTTGGTCCTCTTCTCTTCCTGCCAATCGAGCAGCGTTGCTGCTTTCGCTGCCTCAAGGAATCTCCAGAAACGCGGGTTACTTCTCTGTCATCTCTGGCCAAGGCATCGGGATATCTTCCTCAACGCTCCGCACGTCGATCCGAGTCGTGCGCAACCATTCCAGGACAGCACTCGCTTTATTCTAGTCGACGATCCAGGCGCCTGCAGCTCGTACCGGATGCCGCCGCAAAGGCTATCGGGGCGGCTGCTGCCGAACAATCCAATTCGGACCCAGAAGTACTGAGGTTTATGGTTGCAACAGGTCTCCCGTATCTCCACAAACAGACGGGCGCGGTCCAACCGCATATACTTTGAGAGACTTCTTGGGTCATTTCAAGCCGTGTCATCAGGCCCAGTAACTTTGGCGGGATAGCTGCGAAGGGACCGTCGCGGTCAAGGAGCCGGAGCTCACGCGAAGGGGAGTGTTCATCGTGTCTTGAGTTCGCAGGTGATCAGTCTGGGGAATTCTACCGGCCACCTTGCCTCATCCACTGGGTCTTCTCATGGCGATCCGGGATCTATACGGCCGGATGCAGTGGCACCCACTACACTTTGCCTCCGACTTGACCAAGTGGCCCGGGCAGTAGTTGGTAAGAAAATGAGTTGATATCCTTCTTGACGTGATGGCACCGAGCATTCACATTCTCGCGTTGGCGGGCTTCGCATTGCTCAAACAACGAGTTGTTAACACGACCGCAAGTGTACCTGGCATGACAGCAAGTGCACAGCCTACCAAGTAGCGTCAGCTAACTTTCTAGGATGAGGCTTGGTTGCTCAAGTAACTCAAAGATTGGGGGGGGCGCAATTGCCGAGCGATGTGAGTGGACGGAAAGCAAGAGTAGATGAAAAAGAAGTAAGCCAAAAGATGCTAGCAAGACGGACATGAAAGTCTTTGACTTGGTTATTCAGCAACTCACTCAGGAATATTCGGACAGCGGTTCTTATACATACCTATCTACACATGCCCCGGCGTCGAAAAGTCACCCTTGCCCGGCGCATCGGTTTCGGTATGGGCGTTGGCGTTGCCAATAAACTTAGCGAGACGTGAAGGTCGCAAACATCACCCGATGGTGCACCTCTGCAGGTTGACAGGTCAGGATGACGATGGCGGCCCTGTCGACTCTGCAGACGCTAATGTGGCCCGCTTCGAGTGGGAGGTTGCCTACGTCCAAGTCGAAACGAGAGCATACCAGGGCCGAGATGCAGGCCGAGCTGCAAGGTTTAAAGGCACAGCTCGAGGGGGCAACAGGCCGTGGGGTCCCCGCCGTTGGTGAGTAGGAGGAAGATGAATGCAAGAGCAAACTTCATTCGATTTCGGCAGATTCTTTAGAACAAATCAAAGTTTGAATTCAGATCCGGGCCTAAAGATCTGGCTGTCAAACAAGCCTGTCATTCTTCATCTGCTCGATACTTGGAGACCACATCCTGTTTGCTTTGGGATGTGTAATGCCTCCCTCGAGGGGGATGGAGCTTGGTGGATTGAGCCCTAATCCCAGGTTGAGACAGCTACCGATACAACTGCGCTTCTCAGCCATGTCTGCGAGTTTCAAAGCGTTCGAAAAGACTTGTCATCCATTCATACTCTGTGAAAGAGGTTGCTGCCCTTGTCGAAGAGTATTGGCGGTGCCAGGTCAGTACAGATCGAACATCAACTATAAGGCGCAAACAGCATATATCCAGCACTGAATCTAACTGATTTCACTCGGAGTGTGGCATATTGCTACGCCCAATCTCCATTGGTACCACAGACACACTCATTTTGACAATGCTTGTATGCCCACTGTAGTTCTTCCAGGCGCAGATACATCAGCTCATCAGGTCTTCTAAGATACCCTCTATCTCCTCTTTTCGAAAAGGCAAGCATAACAGCTCAGTTCCTAGCGCATCTTTCCGACTGGTGATGATCTGGTGATCATGGAATCTGTGTTGTGATTGTTGTCAGTCCCCTGAATACGCACGCACACATGTCAGGTCAGTAGAATCAGAAAGAAGTAAACTTACTCTTTGAGCAGTGTCCTGAAAGCCATCTCAGAACTGCAAATGAATTCCTCAACCGCCTTGTTGTACATCATCCTGTACTCCACCCCTGGACCATCCCCACCCGAAAAGTCTCCCATTCCCATGCCGCTGCCCTCGTCCATGGCCACAAGAGCTTCAGTGACGAGCAGACGAAACAGGTTCTTGGCGTTCTCCGGCAGACTGCGCAGCACAAATATGACACCGTCCTTGCCACCAACGCGCCGGTCCTTGCGGCCCAGCAGCTCGTGCACCTCGTCGACGACATCAAGCTCCGCGGCACCAAAGGGTGCAAAGGTTGTGCAGTCGTGCATGGCAAAATTGAACTGTGACCTCTGGCCCGCATCCCACAGCAGGGAGAAATCGGGCGTGTCGACAGAACAAACGAGACGGATCTGTTTGTGGGAGGCAAGCTGTGCAAGGATGGCCTGCGTCGTATTACTGGAACCGCCCTTGCGCATGCCTGGTGCATCGATAGAATTCACCATTATCGTGAGAACGGTCTCGGGGTGCTCAGCGAGCAGTGCTATAAGCCCTTGAGCCATAGTCACTGGGAGGGTTGCTGGGAGTCTAAAAGACGGGTCGACAGCCCGTGCCATCGTGCTCAGAGCCTCCTTGATGCCGCCCGACGTCCGTACATAGCCATTGACCACTACTATCCTCTCGTGGCCTCGGCGGTATAACTCCGTCGCAAACCTCTGGAGGAGTGCGCGTTTAGAGCCGTAGCCATACAGGCAGATGCTGAAACCTTGGGATAGCTCGAATGCCCATTGCCGAAAGGAGTCGGCGTGCATGTTTTGTAGAAATGTGACATCACTGGCGTGTGGATCCTTGTAGTCCCGTACCAAGTTGAAGTATTCCTCGTGCGTAAGCAGCTCCAGGTTCAGCCTATTCCCAGAAGTTTTAAGAGAGCCAGGTTTGTTTTGGAAAAAGTAACGCTCGTACGGAGGAAGATCTCGTGGAGGTGTGGGCGACCTCTTTCTTGCTGGTCCGTTCTTCCCGCTTCCTTTTGGACGACCGGGTCTCCTTTTTGTTGGAGTAGGGGCCACCTCCGACTGATCCCCTGTTTCCAGATCTTCTGCGGGAGCCTCGACTTCCACGGTTGGTATCTGCTGGCCTTCATCCTCGTCCTGGCTGGACTGGTAAATCTCCCTCGCTAAAACGTCATCGCCGGCCTCATCGTCGCTCATCATGCCCGAGACCACACGCTCGATCATCGTCCTCACGCTCTTCTTGCGCGCTGACCGATCCGCCAGGTTCCACCTGCGTGGCGTATCGACCGCGTTCAACCCATTGGTCTTGACTGGGGTTGCCCATTTCCTGCCGCTTTGTGATTTGGACGGTGTTGTGTGAACCCCGTTCAGCGGCGGCTTGGGTAGATTCTTGCTACCCTTCGGCCTGCCTGGTTTCCTCTTGGTGGGCGTCTGGGCTGGTTCTTCCTGTGCATCCACGACCAGATCGTTGGCATTTCTTTTGAGAGCTTGTCCATCCTCCTCTTTGGCCTTGGATTCGACCAATACTTTAGGCGCAGTGTCTGGTTTCGTTTTCGTTTCTTGTGGGGAGTCTCGAAATCTAGTGGGCTTTCGTCTCTTCCGTGGTGTCAGGTCCTTTTCGACCTCAGGTTCATCTTCGGCATGTCCTCTTTTCCTGGCGCTTGTCTGTTCCTCTGAGGGTGATGTCGGCAACTCTCCGAGTGAATTTCTGGTCCGCATATCTCGGTGCCTGCCAGAGGCCTGATGTGTATGTAGGATCGTTCTTTCGCGGGGGTGTCTCTTTTTGTCGCCGGCGGCTTGGCTTCAATTGATGTTGATGAGGAGTATTTTGTTGTCGGTTCAACCATGATGCAAGCATGCAGCTGGACGCGTCCTGAATACGCGCTCTCGCACAGACCAGATGCGACTAGTTGCAGGGGTGCAGGGGTCGCAACAGCAGTCGTCTCTAGGTACCTGGGGTACCTGCAAGGTACCACGTACCAGTACAGTACAACACCCAACATGTGCTGAATGACAATGACATGGACGAATCTCATTTTCATTTTCAGACACTTATTCTATAGCGCTTGTCATTCTCAACTACACCACACTACCAGGCCGCTCTCTTCGCCCAGTTCAAATCTCCCGAAGTCATAGATTTCTGAATTAATCAGCGGGATTGGACATAACATTCCAAAAGAAGTGCTTGCGGCAATCATGAACCTCAACCTTTCAGCATCGCTGAACATTTTCAAACTGATTGCAAATCCTGCACTGTGCCTGCCTCATGCAACAGTTAATACTTTCAATGACTTGCCGCTGCCTCTGGGGAAAGCATTAAAAGGCGGCAAAGATGGAGCCGAGGTTGACATAAAGGCTGTTGTTCTGGATAAGGATGACTGTTTCGCATATCCAGAAACAAATGTTATACATGAGCCTTATAAGGTAAACAA
>JAVHJQ010004313.1:15776-41384 GCA_031306095.1 Pyricularia sp. CD86 | reverse complement strand
TTTTTTTTTTCTTGTTCCATGTTCCTCCGCTATATAAAGGCAGATCTGCCTCCATTTCGGCCTTCAACAATTTCATCGACGTATCGAAACATCAAAAGTTGACTATCTGGGCTGTGTCGCTATTCCCACACTCCTTATAACCAACCAACCAAGCATTTACCATTTACAGCCAAGGTTCGTACCACCCAACCAAAAGCCGCACCAAGCTATCACCATCAGCCGGCCCTGTGAATACTGACTGGCAAGCGCAGAGGATACATACACAATGCTGCCTGCTTACGTCGCTTCTCTCACAGCCTGCCCTCCTTCCTGCCCTCAGGAGCACAAAGACGGGGAGGGACGCACAGGCGAGAACGAGCAAATTTGCGCTTTGGACCAAGACTGCGAAGCCGCCAAGTTCGAGAAGGACGACAACGCCAGCATGGAAGAGATGATGGCCAGAAGGCGCCAGCGCTGGGCGATGGCGATCGTCATCTTGACTTTCTGTCTCTTTTTGGCCTTGATCACTGGGGTCAGGGCTTATGCCGCCGCAACCAAGCGGGTTTAACAGCGCCGCAGTCAGCTTCAAGTATGCTGCCCCGTTCCATTATGAACAACATCTCCTTACACAGGGTTGGACCAAAGAAATAACGTTCTGGGGAAGAACATGTGTCAGAGGCCTGTCTTCCAGAGGGAGCCGAGAAGGCGACTGACGACACTTCGATATCGGAAGATAAGCCACTCAGCGAAAAGTTTACCAACCCCTAAGTCAAGGTTCGACACTTTCAGCGCGGAGAAAACTACCCAGGAGGCTGCCACAGTGACCGCAGATAGGCTCTTTGACTCAAGATCAACAAGCCTCAAGGTGTTGCCAGCGTCACTTACTTTCCGACTGTTCTGAATCCGACTACGATATGGTCAACGAGTATTGCCACCTTGGTCGTGCGTCAAAAGTCATATGACCACACCGTCGTAGAAGGCTTGCTTCGGAAGCGGCTCGGCTTCATGCAATTAAGGAAGAGTCAATCTGACGGGTTTGATGACCCGCAATAAACTTCGGGGTTTTGTCGTGGTCGGAACCGGCAAGGCTTCTACAGGGATATATACGGGGATAAGATAGATACTTGAGTATTGATGACCTGCCTGGTCTGTCCTAGCGGCGACAAGTCCTTGCTTATTTCTGCGGCGCAGATGACGGAGAGTTGCTTGTTATGGTCAAGCATCAATCCGTTGCGGAGTTACACAATGTATGTTTTTTTTTTTCTTTATTCGGGATGATGACTCCCATTTTTGGGCTTTAGAAAGTAGACTTGAGCTGTATTTAAATGCCGTTGATACCCTCTGCTCTCACATGATAGTCAAAGTAACAAAATCAACCAATGCCAAAGTAGCCAGGCTGTCTTTTTTGATTCCTTATCAAATCTGCCCTGTGATGTCGCCAATGGGGCACACTAGGACTTTCTGGCTGGCCCTTGTCGGCCTCATCGCCAGTCTGGGAATATCTGCCAGCGAGATCACGTCTTTAGAAATCATCTCTCCTACCGGCCCCTTCAATGTTGGAGTCAGCAAGCATGCAATCAACTTCACCAACCCAAACGACCCCTTCGCACCAGGCAACCTGACTACCGAGTACCTTGCCACCGTCTACTACCCAACTCTGGAGAGCCCACCATGCTATCCCTCACCTTACCTGCACCCCAAGGCGGCAGAAATCTTCGAGGACTACTGGGGCTTCGCGCGGGGCAACTTTTCCAACCTGACATCGACATTCCTACACTGGGGAGCAGCGCCAGCGCCCTCCGACGCCCTCAACCACAGCACGCTGATCTTTGGCCCCGGCGGCCTCGGCCCATCGGTCGAGTTCAACACCATGCTCCTGTCCGATCTAGCCTCCAGGGGCTACGCGGTCGTCGGGATAGACCACCTGTACGAGCAGCCGTTTGCGTGGTTCCCCAACCCGGACGCGCTCGGCGGCGGCGGCCCGACCAACCCCGGAAAGGACGTCCTGGGCACCGATCCACACCTCGACGGCATCCCCGACCAGGCCTACCTCGACCTGCACGCGGCGCGAGAGCGCGAGATCATGCACGTCGTCGAGCACGGCTGGCCGGCTCTCGTCGCGGCGCAGGGCTGGCCGTTTGCCACGGCCAACCTGGGCCTGTTGGGCCACTCGTTCGGCGGGTCCGTCTCGCTGTCCGTCGCGGCGCAGACGTCGAGGGCGCTGGTGGCGGCCGCGATCAACATGGACGGGTCCATCTTTGGCGGCGTCCGGGACGCGACAAAGCCGGCGCTGCTGCTGGGATCGTCGTTTCACATCGGCGGGCCCGAGGGCGACCCGTCCTTTGATGAGTTTGCCGAGAGGCAGACAGGATGGTGGCGATGGTTGCACTTTGAGACGTTTGGGCACCTGAGCTTTGCCGACATGGCCTTCTTCAACGAGGTTGGCCCCAATGGCATATCTGACTTTTCAAAGGGCACTGTTGAGGGTGCTAGGGCTGTTGAGATCACTGGTGGTGTCGTGGTGGCGTTTTTCGATCGGTGGGTCAGGGGCGTCGGTGAGGATGGCGGCCTCTTTGATATGCCTGAGGGGGTTTATGAGGAGGTCAGCCTTACAAGTGGTGGGAATGGAAGTCTGTCGCTATAGGGCCTTTTTTGGGATAATGACTACTAACTGTGTAGCGAATCCATACCGATTCGGAAGCAGATCCAATAGCAGGATGGCAACATCAAAGCTGGCAAGATTTCTGTAACAGAAACCAACGAACTTTATCATATTGTAGATTGCCAATATACAAACCGGCCAGGAACCAAAGGCATAGGAAAGTAGGCAGTGAATATCCAAAGGTTACCGTCCCTACTCCTATCTGACAGGATGCCGAAGGACGGAGACTTTTTTCAGAATGGAATAAATAAAAAAGATCTTGGCTCTTTGTCCAGATTTTTCGTCTTAGAAAAGGCCGGCTCTGTGATGGGTTAGAATATAGTGCCCAGAAAACCCATGCAGCATTATACTGAGAGAACAATGTAATTCGATATGACCACCAACATTCAAACATGTGTAAAAAGGCTTGGTGTTGCCTTATTTCATGTTTTGTAGGTTGTTCATATCACACAAATCACATCCAACCGGTGACACTGGCACAAGACCAACACGATGCGGTTCGAAAAGTCACCACACGAGATGCCTTTGCAGCAGCATCCCTTTGTAGGGCATGACGCTGGACATATCAGAATTAAATAATAAGAAGTGGAGGGATGCTAATTCAGATCCCGCCTCTGTGTTTAGCTATGCCATTGCGCAGTTCGAAGAGATGATCCCCGGCAGCTTCACTGGCGAGAAGACCGGGTTCGAGTTCGCAATCTGGTCCATCTTCCCCGAATTCCGCGGCGTCGGGAAGTTCACGATGGGGATAGCTCTTCCGGATCATGCGCTGGAGAAAGACACGACAGAATAAATTGGCTACCTCGTAAAGTCAACAGCCAAAACCAGAAGACATGTTATCGTCGAGCCAGAGCAGCTGAACAACAGCCAAAGAAGAAAAGCGCTGCACAAAATCCACCCAAGAAAAAAAGGCTGATGCGGCCTCGCTGCACGCTGGCCTCGGTCCACACGAGCAGCCCGGATCACTGTGCCATCTTTCGGTACGCCCAGTCGTCCGTCGGTCCCGGGAGCCTCGCCTGCCCGGCCAGGTTTGACGTTTGGGTTTCCTGATAACGGGTCAGCGCAGTGGATCGCAGAGTATGAAATAGCCGTTGGCGAAAACTATGGAGAGTGGGAACAGCTGGCGACTCAAATTGCCAAGGGGTCTTGTTGAGCGGCGGCCACGGCGGTCTCGGAGCTTTAGTCAGGGCAATTATATAATACTGGCAACTGACAGAAAACCAAAGCACGCAAGTACACAGTCAATAAGGACGGTAGATGGGTACACATAAGTTCACTTGATGATTTTGGGGTCTGGATGCCCTGTTTCATTGAATATCGTAATAAAACATCGTAGACTCGTCGCAAAGCTCCCGGCATGAAGCCACAGCTGGCAACGTCATGGACGGCCATACCAGGAGCTCGCATTCGTCGTTACTGCGATTCATGCAGTTTTGAAAGGTAGAAAGAAATAAGAGAACCCAAGTGAGAAACGCCGCAGAAAAACCAAAGACCAGATACTCAAGATCTCAACGTTTCAAACCAGAAGAAACGCAAGCCAGCTCCTCGCAGAGCTCATTTCACTTTATACCAAAAACACCGACCGCCTGCTAATCCCAACACCCAGCTCGTTGGCAACAAGTCCTCCATAATATCCAAAAAAGAGAGAAAACGCCCCGAAACCTCCTAAATTTAGAAAAGACAAAGAACAGTAGTTGAAAGCAGTGATATGAAACGGAAAAAGGAAAGAAAACAGCAAGAGATTTGACATACACGCAAAGAGAAGAAAAGTAGATCGGAGAGGAAAAGGATGTCAAAGCAAAAACCAGATAACAGCACAAACTGAATTAAGAGATTAAAGTGGTGAGCGGCGACGCCTTGTTGTAAAACAATCAACAAGCAAAAACTTTTTTTTTTAATTCCACTCAGGCTGCTGGAAGATGGTGTCAAAGGAAAAATCCTCAGAAGTACACTGGTTTGCAGAAACCAGAGATGCGCTCCCCAAATGCTCCTGCTTGACAGCAGAAAACTGGGGATTGCTTTGATGAACGCGGTCCGTACCATTACTGGTACAGTCCGATGCGTTCCTGGGCGTTATGGTAGCGGTCGTGGTGGACGGGCTGCTGAGGATGCCCGAAGATTGAAGGTGAGGCATGCCCATGACCGTCATATCCAGTGAGGGACAGATTCCACCAAAGTTTGCAGAGGAAAGAGGGAAACCGGTTGTGAGGTAACCTCCAATGTTGTGGATATCCATGTCATGAAATGTTAGGGGGTCTGATGTGCTTCGATTGATCGTGGGGAATGATGCTTGCTCTATCGTCATCTTCTCCATGTCGGCACCGTGAGTAGCAAAGGAGGCACCACTATAAAATATCGAATCTTTGCCGTCGAGCTCAAGGTCTTGATCCTCAAGTTCGACCTCGACATCGGTTTCCTCATCATCCTCTGCAGCTTCCTGCTCGCACTGGACAGGCTTCTCCTCGTCACTGTCTGCGACCTTGACTTTGATCTCCTCCATCCACGACTTGAGGACATCCATGGATGGCCAGTCACCACCACCGTGGCCGGCTCTGCGTTCGGCGTCAGACTTCTTCGCCGAGGCATCATCCTTGTTCTTGTCCCCAGTGTTCCTAGACCGGACGGGCTTTTCTTTGAAATGAGTCCGTCGGAGGTGTGCGGCCGCGTTGTAGTAGGCACCATAGAGCTTGTTTCCTTTGCAGTGCTTACACTGGTCGAGTGGCTGAACAGGTACGGGTCCCTCGAATTCCGCTGAGGGGTCCGCTGCCCTGGGGTCTCGGCACACCCATTTGCTCGCCGTAGACTTGTGCTTTGCGTCGGTGTGCCGACGAAGCTCATGTTCGCCACGGAACTCGGGGTGGTCAGGACACTTGGTGCAGTGAACCTTGGGGTGCTTCGGCCGTTCGTATTTCTTGGGGGCCGCGATGGCTGTCTTTCCCGGCTTGGGCGGCGTGGCGAAAGGTGATGGCATCGCCACTCCAGTCTTTTCCCTGGCCTCGTCAGTGCCAGTAGCATCTCTGGCAGTCAATGGCTTGGGCTGTAGTTTAGGAGCCTTGATGGCATTTTGATTCTGCCTCTTGATGGCCTCCTTCGCCCGCAGCTTAAGTGACTGGCTTGATCTGCTGCTTGCGCTGGACTGTGTACGTTCCATGTCGACAGAAACAGCTCCACATGAAGTGGAAGGAGACACATCAGTCGGGGGGTATTCAGGCATCTGAGTAAAACCAATGTCGATAGATTGATTCGATTCAGAGTGAGCCATTGGAGTCGACTGGTATATGGTAGTCGGGGGGAACATTTCATGTGATGGACCTGCACCGATTTGGAAGAAATCTTGCTGGTCAGATGGCGGTGCGGGCTTCAGTGTCGGACTCTCGTCAAGAAACTGGCTGGCATTGTGTACGTCTGGCGAGTTGCCGTCTTCAAAGGAGCTCTGCGAAGCAAGACGGATCATTCCGACAGGAAGTTGCCCCATGACAGAAGAGCCATCGTTTGGAATGATACTGTTACGTCTGCTCATGCCGAAGTCCTCCAAGGTTGGTGCGGTAGTCAACGAGCCGCAAATAGACACTGGCATTTGCTGGCCAATGACATCAGAGTTTGTTTGTATCTCGGGAGTATCAAGATGGACGTATGTGTCGGGTAGTCCATTTCCAAAAGCCTGCAGGTAATCTACAACATCCATCCCTACATCAGGGGCGACAGGAACTGCAGTGAAGCATGGGAGATTGGTAGCTGAGCTGCCGTATGCCCCATTAATTTGCATCGAGTGGCTGAAAAGGCTTTCGGAGATGGGTGCCTGATCGGCATCCCTAGAGTAGTTCTCTATCATGGATCCGTGTCGGTAGTGCGGCTGTAGGGACTGAGGCATAGGAGGTGGGGTGACCATTCCGGTGCCGCTAAATGGGATCGAGGACATTGGCCTTGTTGAAGATGATCGGTCCATAGGGACCGACTCCCGAGTTGACGTTGGCTGTACATAGGTTGTCTTTGCTCGCTTCATGGGGTGAGATTCCGTCTCGTCGTCCTGGTTAAACTTGAGTTAGCTACGAGAAACATGAGGTTTAAGCTCCCTCAGTTCATGGGTGTCGCTGCAGGACTTCTGTCTACTCAAGGAGAAGGCGTACCGGAAAGGCGCGAGTCGCGGGGATGACCGCAGGCAAAGCCGCCGAGCGCGCTGTAGACTGTCGGCGAGCATGGTGTGCTGAAAATTGTATAGTGGGCTGAGATCCTTGAGCTTCGCCAGGCTGGCAAGATGAAGATGGCGACAATGGGGACAGCGGAAAAGAAGGCGTCGTTGCCGATTTGAGCTGGGCAATCCTCTTGTCAAGTTCACGTCTTTGTTCCTCAAGCTTCTGTAGCTCTAGCTGATCAGCCGAGGAATCAGTTTGCATCTTGTTCGCGACGAGGCGGAAGGTTGTGTAGTGCACTGTGCACTAGGCGGCCGCCTCGACTGGTGGGCCACTGGCTGGTCTACGTTCCCAAGTGCAAAAAGCTAGGTTCGAGTCCTATTCCAGGATGATATTCTGAAAGCCTCGTCTTGTGACAATACCAATTCAAACGAAGCGTGGTTCGTATGGCTGGTATTTGGTAAGAGGTTGATTTGAGGCGGTTAGTTCCCCACCCTTGATAGGCAAGACAGGGTATTGCTGGAATGCGTTGAGTGACGAGGCGAGCGAGTGCAGGAAACTGAGGCCTTTGCCCGTCACAAGGTACTGCAGCAGGCGGTTGATGCCTGCGCAACGCAGTGCTAGAGGCGGCAAATATGAAGCGGAAAGGTAAACAAGAGGTTGTCGATAGATACTAGATTCGTCCTCTCATCGGATAGGAAGAAGACCAAATGTGGGGTCGTGATGGCGGACGGTCTGTTATTTATCCAGTCGGTGCCCGATAAAACTTCAACAGCCACCTACCCAAGATGTGGAGAGCGGTAGGAAGCAGGGAGAAGACAAGAGAGGAACGAAAAGAGCCGCGGACGAATGATCAGCACAGCAGTGGATGAGAGTGGATTTGGTGGTGCAACAAAGCATCACCCAGTGAAGACCTGGCTAGACTTGAGGATCTGCCATGGGCCCAATCCAAACTAGATCGGGGGGATCATTGTGGATGGATGACAAGGGTGTGTGCGTGTGTGGCATAGGGTACTGGATATCCGTACCTAGGTAGGTAAGGTAGGTAGGTACCTATCACGGTTGGGCTTAGTACTCAAGGTACTGAAGTTAGTACGAAGTAAGAAGGTTGGCTGGTGTGAGGATAGACAGGGGCATGCATGCAGTCGTGGGAGGGTGATGTTGGGCGTCCTTTGAACCTCCCAAAAATGAACCACCATAACACCGAGAGACTGCCGGGGGATTTTGGGTCCTGGCCTGGGGAAATGACCGAATATCTCTGTTTGCTTCTTACACCGTACATCGGCTCGAACATCCACCCCATTCCGCCGTGCATACAGTATGCTACTTTTGGGTACACCACCAGTGCTGAGAGTCCCCTGGATTGATTGGCCGCGTGTGGGTACATGTAGATAAAATGCAGGTGGCCATCCTGCTTCGCGAAGCTGGGCGAGTCTCAAGTCACTCCCTCCCACGCTCCATCAAACAAACATGGGTCTGACAGGCAGTGACGCGATGCGATGTAACCCCCGGCGTATATAGAAGCAAACAATGTTTGAGCACATTGGCTGGTGCATTCAAGTACCTTACTATAACCGCATATGGTCGATGGAGGGTGGTTCCGCTTTCCGATTTGCGAGTGCCGCAGCGCCCTAGTTGCAGGAAACCCACGGGCAAGTAGCCAGTGAATATGCAAATTGGCTCCAATGATGGCGTACAGTGGATGACTGCATCAATGCTGCATGCCAACGGGCCCGACTGGACAAATGAACGGAAAGGGGAAAAGCAAAATAGAAAAATAGAAAGACTAGAGTTAGTTAGGTTGCTCTATACGGATACAATAGGACAAACCTGTGTTTAGGATCGCAGATAGTCCCAGGACAAGGACAACTTTGTCACGTGGGCGCATTCCCTTGCACTGAGAATGCAAGCGCGCGCATGGTTCCTCGGGAAGTTGAGTGGTACTACTGTAAGTAAAGTTACCTTTGATGGGATTTTGGATTATGACCAATACCATCATTGAGCGATGATTTCGTGTGTACCTATACGACGAGCAGGCTTTGTTGTTCAATTCAAGGGTGGAATTCACAAGAACTTGCCGTGAACTTTTGATGTAGATTCTTGGATGGTGGGTGGGGAATAGCATATGTTCCTGACGTGTCTTTTACACCGCTAAATTCAAATCCAAAAGAGGTCATCAAGAAAACTCGACCTTACCGGTAAAGTATCGTAACATGAGTTTGCAAAAGGTATCGAGATCTTTTTCCATCAAAATGTTGGTAGTGGATGTCATCGACGTATGATAGGAAAATTCCCGGCGGTCAGCAACATCCGGCTGATTGACATCCATCCAAGTGGGGGCACCACGACCCCGCTCAGGGATGCTGCCAGTCGAGTGGGGCATCTGATGAGTTGTCAAGTCTGGTTGCCTTGTGGCCTTAGAAATCAGGAATTGACTACGATTCGTGCCGCGTCTTTGTTGGCAAAGTGAGGCGATCGCCCTGCTATGCGGCGACTGGCTCAGGAAAAAAGACCCCACCATCCCATAGCATTGTGCCAATCGTTGTTCTCAGCCCACTTTTGCTCCCTGCCCGCCCGTCGTCCCCTTCTCATTCACACAAGCACATAGTCGTCGGCTCGGCCTGCTCTCTCAACTGACTTGTCTGCCAAGTTGCTCACTTGTGTGCCACCAACCAGTCGCATTCGATATTCGCTTCTGGTGAAAATGAACCTCTATCGGGGCCCATCCTCGCCATGGCGAACGAGTCAGGAAAGTGGACTGTCATCAGGCGGCTCGTAAAATTTTCATCGCGCCGTCAAGTCGGTATGCGATTCTTGAAAGTCCGTCTAGTTCTATTGGATAAGTCAAGCAAAGGGCCGCCGGTCAAACTTTTTTTTGGGGGAGTTTATTTGTTTTCTAGACTATTTAGCGAACCAGATGATTCTCAAAGGCTAAAGTTTGCAACCTTGAGACGCGGTGAGACCTTCAACTTACAAACACAGCCTCACCAATCGTTATCCATCTTGCCGTCATTGGACCTAAAGCCGTTTCTGTACCTCCACATCCGCAATTGCCAGACATGTTATCGCCGGCACTCATCCGAGCCCAATCTCGGGCAGTCATAACAATGATGGGATGAACACCCCATCCCTCAAATGTGTCAAGTCCAGGCCTGGATTGCCTCGCCACACCAAAAGAACCTGGTGTGGGTAAACAAAGCTCGTATTTACTTGGCAATGACAGCTCTTATGGTATTTCGGGCATCAACGAACATGGCAACCATGGACCTAAGGCACCCGTCCTCGAATCTCCCAAGGACTTTGAACTCGATGCCCAACCCAGCACACCCTAATAAGCCTCAGGATTCCTCTCATTTATAACATGAAGAATTATGACCGGCTGACCTGAAGAGCCTCTTTGGCTTTAAAAATATGCCGGCTTCCAATCCGATTGCTTGCTCAGCATACACCACATCACCGTAGCTGGGCTTCTAATTACGGCAATCGATGTCATATTAGATCAGTTGCGTCAATCATGACCATAAGGTTCTGGAACGGGGGGGTTCAAAAGGTCATCTAGACTTGGGCTTTTGTCCAACTCGAGAAAGGACCACGTGGGTGCTGTTGATGCCTTACCACGGGCAAACACCAGACTGAGGTGTCTTGTTCTTGTTATGACCGCTAGAACTTGCTGACTACAGGCATGTTGGCACCATGCAAGAGCACAATGTCTAATTGTATCCCGACGGCTTCGAAGCGGACGGGAAAACATCTCCTGGCTACACAAGGAAGGATCGAAACCTATTCTGGAATTTGTTTCAGAGCATGGCAACGAGCTACCAATCGTCAGAAGGTGTTTGTACCAGTATGATATTCGGCAGAAGGGATTAACGCATTGCTACTACCACCATCACTCAGCCAATCAGCCACTCGACCAAGCACTTGTCCCCTGGTCGGGTTGATCATATCACCAATGCTCACAAAACAAGGACCTGCACGGGACAAGAAAACCGTCTGTTAATTTGCGCTGTGGAAACAGTTGAAACAACAGTTTGTCTGTGTCTTCTTTACACCAACCAATTCATTCCCAAAGTAGTGGCTGTGAAGCCGAGAGTGTCTAAATTATTGCATACGAGAATTCTTCTCCCTCTTTATAACATTGCATACATTGCATAGTTAAGCAGTGCAGGAAAGCTGATGCTCGATACAATCAGCGTGTACCCAAGCGGAACACGAATATTCGGCGTCGTCTTCTCTGAAGTAATACTAATACTACTACCATTATACAGAAGCATCGGATAGACATGCTACGTATTATCACGAGGCAACTGCGGTGCAATGCCCCAAGTATAATTAGTGATTCTACTCCGTAGGGCATTCGCCAACGAGATGCCCTGAAGGTGAAGACGGCCAAGCAGCAGCCAACTGGAGTAAGGTTCTGAGCGTCCTAGGGACCCTGAACAGTGGCGTCATATTACTGCAGGCACAGGGCAGGCTGAGCGAGTGAGCAACTTCATTTGCCGTCGACTCCTTGGCAACCTCGCTTCATTGGCCAACCCCTACCATAGACCCGCGAAATGTAACCCCAGGGGCCGATCCTCTAATGTGCATGCTGAGACTTGGCCGCTGCCTGCTTAGCTGCGGCCAGAAAAATCATTGATTGACGATGTTTTTTTGGGGGCGGCGTGGCAACTTGGAGCACATTCAAACCTGACGGCAACTTGGCTATTCTACTCCGAGAATTGTCCCTGTTGTTGCTTTTTGATTATCTACTCACCAAGGGCCAACAAGCGCAGCATGCCAGGTGGGAGTCGGACGTGCTCTCGAGATATTCAGTGAATATGGCACCACTTTTCAGCAGCCTGGTCTGGTGTGCTCTCCTCGCGCTGGGTCTGTTCGATCTGGCTGGAGCTCAGGGTTTAACCCGAGGACCTCCGGTGAACACGGACAAATCAAGAGGACCACCACAGGACCCCGGTTCGGAATACTTTTGGCGAAGGTATGGCTGCTCAAGTAAGTCGATAGTTCTAACAGCGTTGACTAGGGGCCAGGAGACCGTCAATTTTTGCTAACATGGTCGTTATCTGGACTAGTTGCTGTACTCGGTGACAACCTATACATTGAGGGCGGGAAAGTGTTTCAGAATCCCGGGTCCAACGCATCGGACTCGACATATTCGTACCCATATCAGCGTAAGAGACGCTTGCCTGTATTTTCTTGGACTTGCGAGGCAACTGACGCCTTCATTACGCTGTCTAGTGAACAAGACTATCTACATTAGTCTCACTAACGAATGGTTCGCAAGAGATGTATCTGCAACAATTCTTGAGAATTACAACATGGACGAAAGCGAAGAGGTCGCGCTGTGGCCTAGTGAAAAGAAGGATGATAATAAGCTTTACAGGTGGGGCGGTACTGCATACAATGAGGACTGGAACAAGTCAGGACCTGCCTTGGGTGTGTTCAGTGGACAGGGACCGGCACCGCGCGCTTCCGAGACTGACAAAAGCGGCTCATGGTCCAACAACACGGCTATACCGTCTGCTGTCAAGCCGGACCTCCTGAGGACAACGGGAGGGAGCTGGACCACATGCAACGGCCAGGGTTTCCTCCTCGGCGGAACGACCCCCTACTTTGTCGACACTGCCTCCAACCGTGCTCCCGCGGTACCGGGCCTGGTAGCCTTTGACATGGAGAAGGGCGAAATGGCCAACGTCAGTGCGGCCGAGTTCGGACCACCAGGTGTGGCACGCGGCACCCACCGTCGCGGTTCCGCCGTGTGCTTGCCTACATATGGAACAGAGAACAAAGGACTCGTAATGTTCCTGGCCGGCGAGCAGCAAGCCAACTTCTCCTCGTTCCAGTGGTCGCCGATGAACCTCAGCACCGTCTATATGTACGACATTGCTACGCAGACATTTCACAACCAGACAACAACCGGAGATATACCAACTCCTCGCGAACGCCCCTGCGCAGTCGCCACTCACAAAAAGGATGGCGGCTCCTACGAGGTCTTCCTCTGGGGCGGCAAGAACATAACCGACGTGTTGAACGACGTCTACGTGCTCACCGTGCCCGGCTTCAGATGGATGAAGGTCCAACACCTCGAGAAGGGCCGCTACCAGCACTCGTGCGCCATTGTCGGACAAGGGCAGAGTCAGATGATCAACGTCGGCGGGCTTCAGTCGTCCAGTCGCAGGGAGGACAGTTATGGGGTCGACGACTGGGCCAACGGGCTCAAGATCTTAAACCTGAAGGGCTGGTTTTGGCAGGACAGGTTTGATCCTAACGCTGAAGAATACGAGCCTCACGACCAAGTTCAGAAGTGGTATTCGTCACAGTTAGTTTGGACGCCTATTCTTCTTCTTCTTCTGGGTCCAATGAATCTGTAATTCTAACGTGATGTGTGTCTTGTTAGGAGCAATCTTCAATCTGTCCAGTGGACCAACGACAAAACCAAGGCGCTCTTCCCGCTCGCTGCGCAGAACGATCCTTCCAATAACCCTGGCGGCTCAGGCCAGCCAGAAACGCCACAGGACGATGGTGCAGCGTCTCGTTCTGTGCCGGTCGGGGCCATCGTGGGTGGTGTAGTAGGTGGAGTGGTGCTTTTGGTTGCGGCGATACTCTTCTTCATCCTGCGCCGCCGCCGTCTGCGTCGGAAATGGGCCGCCGAGCAAAAGGCACACGAAGAGCAGAGCAATACCGATACAGGCAGCAGGCGCAACCAAGGGTCCCCGGTCAACTCCCCGAACCCGACAGAGGTGTACGACAAGCAGATGCTCGACTCGAACCAAGTCCACGAGCTGCCGCCGCAAGGCAGGTCGTACGAGATGGGCAACGATGGCGCAGTCAGTGAGATGCCTCCGCAGGAGAAGTCTTACGAGATGGGTGACGATGGTGCGGTCGGCGAGATGCCGGGCTGCGCGACTGCGTACTACTACCAGCTGGACGACGGCACGATAGTGGTTGAGATGCCGGACGGCAAGGATGTGCCGGTCGAGATGCCGCATAATCAAGAGATACAGCCGCAAGAGTTGCCCGCCGACTCGCTGCAGCATCGGCAAGCATTCGCGGAAGGTCTGCCAGATCCACGGGGGGAGAGGGATGTGCAAAGCGGCACAGGAGCGCCCAGATAAGACACTTCGTGGCTACAAAAAGAACACAAAAAATAATCATAATGACGACACGCTTTGTCTTCACAAAGTGCCAAAGAAGCCTATCATCACCAGTAGCAAAAGCGCGGGGTGCTCCAGGGAGCTCATTGGCTTGTTCAATATTACCCCTAATTATTGAATTCTGGATTGACAGCACAGAATCGATACGTACTGGATAGCAAAGCCGTAGGGACACAACAGACATCCAAGCAACATGATTGACTGCCTCGCACATCATAGAACCAGTCCGATCAACAACATCAAGCTAACTTTTCGACTCGGTCTGCACCGTTGCTAGCACCTCTTACAAAGGGCTCCAGAGGTAGCACCTGTGACTCGGGGGTGACACCATCATACACTCTACTCCACCGCGTCCGCAGTTTTTCGGGAGTCTCCCAGGCGTTTTCAGGATCGCGAAGCCACAGCCGGACGAGGTGCCGTCTTATGATTTCAAGGCGGATCAGCAAACGGAACAGGCCCCCCATCATGACAGTAAATAGAAATGCAACTGGAATCAGAAGGTAAAGAAAAAGAGAAAAGGGGAGGGCTAAAGCACTCACTGCTTCTCTACCGTATCCTTGAACCCATCCCGGGCGTGAAAGACCGCCAGGTTGTTGACGTACTGCATGTCTCCCTTTTGAAAATTGGTGGCGACGTGGAAGCGGTCTCCGAGAAAGTGCAGCGCGTCCAGGGCCTCGGCCTGCGCCTCGGTGATGGGCGGGACGTCGGGGCTGCGCGGCAGGGCGCCGAACCCGACCAGGTACCGGCGGGCGTACTGCAGGAGGATCCGCTCCGGCTGCTTCTCGGACGCGGGCTGGTGGTAGATGAGCGGTCTGGAGAAGTAGCGCTCGCTGGTTGATTTGTCAAAACTAATCCAGAAGGGGCATATCAGCTCTGTTTCGCTTGGTGTGTTCGTTTACGGTGAAAAGAAAAAAAAGAGGGGGTTACGTACTTCTCAAGTGGCCAATCCGCAGCCAACGTGTGGATGAGATCCGGTCTCGTCCTCGCCAGCTCGTTATAAACCCTCCATGTGCTCGCAAGCTTGCTCGCGCCACCCTCGGCAGCCTCCCCCAGAGCAAAAAGCGACACGATGTCGCCGCTGTCGGTGTGAAAGACCTGCTTATCCGCCGTGTATGCGGGGCTTCCTATGCTGACCTTGCCTGTCTGGGCTTCTTGCTGCTGCTGGAGCTGCAGCGTCAGGTCCTTGATGTGCGACAAGACCACGTCGGCCCTGTTGCCGTTGAAGGTCGAGTCCTGGCGACCCCTGACCGGTGCAATGTGCGAGGAGATGCCGGCGTAGATGATGATATTTTCCTCACGCGTGTGCTTGTCCACGTCGACGCCGCGGATCACAAAGAAGCCATGGCCGTTGTGCAGCTCCTGAGACAGGCGACGAAGTTCAGGGCGGGTTTTGGGCAGTGGGAATGTATCTGCGTCAATGTGGCCCAGGGGCAGGTTCAAGGCTAGTGGGGGAGGTTTTTTTGAGTTAGTTTCTTTTCAAGAATACAATCATGGCCAAATATGGTGGCGTTTCTACAATGGATGCTAATACCAACTTACATTTAAAGTGCCTCACGGCATCGTCTATTTCTGCCAGCTGCTCCTCGTTCAAAACATAAGTCCAGTCGTAGGACTGCGCAATAGTTTCGCCTTCCCAGACCAAGCTACCTTGCAACTGAGCAGGGAAACCTTGAGGTAAAGTTTTTTGTAAGCGATCATTCTCTTCCCTGAACCTCTTGGCTGTACGTTGGTGCCATTTCTCAATGTCCGGGGCGTATTGAATGTCGGGCTGCACGGCTGGGGGGAGCACTGCAGCAGCAGCCATTGCGTTGTAAGTTCTTTTTTTGTTTTATTTTCCTTTTTTGGGTTGTTTCTCTTGTTGGACAACTAACTGATAAGGAACCCTGGGTGTGCGATGATTTGCTTCTGTTTCCGGCCCCCAAAAAAATCGCTTAACCAAACGAGAATCGAGTTTAGCATACACATCAAAATATATCTTAGTCTGGGCATTGTCCAGGGTTCCAATCGACATGGGTCTAATGGGCACACAATCGATGGCGTGATCAGCAAAAGGTATTTCATTTGGAGTATGGCATGCTGCGGGGAAGCCTTCTCCTCACTGTCGCCACGAAGTTTTTGTGCTTGGGTAGCAAGTCAAAGAAGAATTTAATGGGAAATTCTTAATGTTGTCTCGGGGTAGTCCAAGGATCTCATCAGAGTTTGGACGGATGGCGTTTACCGGTTCGACGTGGGGTAGATTGTTCCTCTTTTGGAAGGTCTCACAAGTGATAGACACTTACAAGACATATTCTCGTACGCCAAGTCTGATATCCTAGCTTTCCTGCCACCCAACCCCAAAGGCTTTATTAACGGGCTCGCAGGAGGCGAGGGCAGGCTACTTGCAGGCCCGTTTCGATGCAAGATAATAGGCCAAGGAGTCAATCCCATCCTTGGCTACAACTTCCACCTATTAGGAGTGAGACGGGGTTTTATTTTTTTTTAGAGAAACCACCCATTTATTTATGATTCTGTGTTTTGATAGAAATTGCCAAGTTTTCGATAGATGCGAGGGTGTACCAAAGTATGTCAAGTGACTTGACTGCACACCCAGCACAGAAAAGTCAAGCAAAAGAATGCCAGCGGCAATATTGGCCGCCAACACCAACCAGGGGTAGACATTTTTATCGATTGTGCAATTGTATCCTGGATATTGTTAAATCGTATTCTGTACCAGTTCTGCTTCTCGCCAAGCCAACAACTGCTGACGAGATGGGCTTTTTTTTATTTTATTTCCAAAGATGCCAAGTCCTCACACCCCCTTGCTGCCAATCAACAATGTATACACACACCTTTCAAGCATTGCCTTATCTTTGCATAAGGTAAGGTAGGTATGGTGGTATAGGTATGGTGACATGGACGGCCTAGGCCCTTCACCTCATCTTCTTGGCGGTCCTTTATAAGAATTGCGCCATCTCTACCTCACACCCATCCGCCACGGCTTGGACTTATTCCGCGCTTGCAACTCTCCGCTGCGTTACACAAAGAGAGTAGACATCGCGGGAGAAGCAACCAATGGCCGCCAAGTTCTGGTCTAGAAGCGCCACGGCGGCCGATACGACGGCTTACACGTCCGACTCGGAGCCGTCGGTGGTTCACGATGGCGAGCTCGCTTACACGAGAGTGAAAGCCGGCAATGGCTCCAATGCGGCGTACCAAGAGGCCGTCGGTGCTCCGGTTGAGAGTAAATCGCCGTTGGGTTACCACGTGGGCTGGGTGACCATCATTTTTCTCAACGTCAACCAGATGATTGGCACTGGCATATTTTCTACGCGTGAGTTTCCTGGTTCTGCTACTATTGTTTTCCTTCAGAACACATGAATATACATTTCCACCAATGCTAACACTCAAAACCCCACAGCTGCAACCATCCTCAACAGGACCGGCTCGGTCGGCCTGGCTTTAATCTACTGGCTTATCGGAACCATCATGGCCATTGCCGGTGTTTGCATCTACTTGGAGCTGGCGTCATACTTCCCCAACCGCAGCGGCGGCGAGGTCGTCTACCTCGAGCAGGCCTACCCGCGCCCGAAGCACTTTTTCCCCATCGCCTTTGCGGTGCAGTCCGTCATCCTATCCTTCAGCTCCTCCAACGCCATCGTCCTGTCTCGATACGTATGGCGCATCGCCGGCATAACACCTAGCGAGTGGGAGATGAGGGGCGTCGCCATCGCCGCCTACACCTTGGCCGTCATCTGCGTCATAGCGCACAACAAGTACTCCCTCTGGGCGACCAACGCCATCGGGGCGCTCAAGATCGCCACGCTCGTCTTCATCAGCATCACGGGCTTCGTCATCCTCGGCGGCAACGTCGGCCACATCCCGGACCCGAACCGCAACTTCCGCAACTCCTTTGAGGGCACCACGACGGACGGTAACAACCTCTCGGTGGCGCTGGTGAATATTGTGTTTTCGTACACGGGCTACTCCAACGCCTTCAACATGGTCAACGAGATCAAGAACCCGATCGCAAAGCTCAAAAAGTACGCCACCGCCTCGGTGCTCATTGTGTCGGTCCTGTACATGCTCTGCAACATTGCATACTTTGCCGCCGTGTCAAAGTCCGAGTTCGCCGCGTCCAAGGAGATCGCCGCCGCCGTCTTCTTCACCACCGTGTTTGGCAAGGGCGGCGCCGAGACGGCCCTCAACGTCCTGGTCCTCCTCAGCGCCTTTGGCAACCTGCTGGCCACCCTCATCGGCTCCTCGCGCATGATCCGCGAGATCGGCAGGCAGGGCGTGCTACCCTACACCGAGTTCTGGGTCTCTACCAGGCCGTTTGGCACGCCGCTCGGCCCTTATCTGCTCAAGTGGGCCGTGACTTTTATCATGATCGTCGCGCCGCCCGCCGGCGATGCGTTCCAGTTCGTCGTCAGTCTCAAGACGTACCCGGATGGAGTCTTCCACCTCGCCATGGCCATTGGTGTCTACCTGATCCGCCGACGCAGAAAGAGAGCTGGTCTGGGGAAGACCGAGTTTAGGGCGTGGGACATTGTCCTCGTCTTTTTCATCCTGCTGCAGGTATACATCATCGCCATGCCGTGGTGGCCGCCAAAGGGAGGCATCTACGCCGGCGAGGTCAGCTTCTTTTATGCCACCTACTGTCTGGTTGGTATGGCCATGTAAGTACCTACATTGGGCCATTTCTTGTTTTCTTTTCTTCTCCTTTCCATCGGACGATACTGACAATTGCTACCCCTTCACAAACAATAGCCTTGCTGTATGCGGCATCTACTACTACTTTTGGATGACGCTCCTCCCCAAGTGGCGAGGCTACCGGATCCGGACCGAGATCCAAGACGTCGACGAGGGCTCCGGAGCCAACACCCACAGGCTCGTGCGCGTGCCCCTGGCGAACCTGGACGAGTGGGATGCGACGCACGACGAGGCTGGGTTCCTGCGTCGACGGCCCGCGGCTGCCGCTGCGGCCGAGAGGACCGCGTCTGATACTTCTTCCAGGGCCGAGGGTATGGATGGAGTCGACGGCAAGGATGTGGTTGTCCCTGGGAAGTAAGCCTGTTGAAAAACAAAAAAATGGGGTTGAACCTGATTAGCATACTGCTTTTGTTTTTGTCTCTGCGAAATACCCTGCCTGGCTACAGCACTGTGTAGTTTCAACTGCATTTTGTGCCCATTCGGCTGCGCATAATTAGTTGAAATCTGAAACCCAATTCTTGCTCATATCCATATGTTCCAATCCATATTGACCAACTAGACTTCCCATACATTGAGAGAAAGCCCAGTCAACAGTGTCGCCTAATGAAAGAAGCCAACGCGTCTGCTCCATCTGGCTCCTGTAGCCAATGACCGCCATCAGGATACTCGTTCCACTCAACATCAAACCCCAAATAGTCACGCAACGCGAAGACCAGTTCAACACCGTGGATCACTGGCACGACTCCGTCATCCCGGTTATGCTGCAGGTGTATCGGCACAGCACGGAGCGCAGCCAAATCCACCGCGTCATCGGCCTGACCATCAGCAAACAACCCAGCAGCCATCCGCACACACACGTCCGCAGGCCCACCACTACCATCACAACCTATCCCCGGCCTCTCCTGCCCCTCCCCAATCACCAAACGTCTGAGCGGCATCCACCCGCACAGTCCCACCAGCCCGGCGAACCCGCCCCTACCATCGGCCAGCAGCGCCGCGAGGACGACCGCCAGGCCCTGGCTGATGCCGCACAGGAACACCCTCTCCCTTGGGAGTAGCCTATCCTCTGCCTCGACGCAGTCCCTGACCCGACGGACGCTCTCGCGCAGGCCGACCACCTGCTGCTCCCCGCAGAGTTGGTGCGGGTCCTGGGTCGAGTGCATGTCGAACCACTGCGTGAGCTCGACGCTGCCGAACCGGGCCGAGGGCAGGCTCGGGGCCTGGGGAAAGACCCATCGGATGCCGGCGGGAAGGGCGTCTCTGATGGGGATGAGAGCGGTGGGCGACGGCGGTCGTGATGGGGTGTTGTTGCTGTTGTCGCCTTGAGCTGCTGGGGGTGAGACTTCGCTTTCAAACAGCTCGCTGGCGAACTCGTCGGCGTTGCTGTCGCGGCCGTGCAGGAATATTACGGTGTGAGTGTGTTGGTCTCCCCTGGGCGTGATGATCTTGGTTGTTGTGGTGTTGTTCATTTTGCATGCTTTTTTTTTCTTATTTTTTTTTCTTGTGTCGTGTTCTCTGCTTTCTATGTTTTGGAACTTAACAACTTGACGCGATGTGAGCATTCGCCTGAATTTTACGGGCAGAAGCTCCGATCAGAGCATTGAACCCAGCCACACTAGTTTTAGCCACGAGATCTTTTTTTGGCTCGCGAATGCGGAAACATTTTCAATTCCACGGCGACGAGCGCCAATACACGCCTAGAAAGACGAGTCCTGAAAAGTCAACAGTACAAACATCAAAAGGGGCTTATTTGACGAAACGACATTCTTCCCCATTATACGTACATGAAGTCTTAGTAATACCCAGCCCTCTTCTGACTATTCCTTGTCTCTACCTTTTAACAGAATGAACTTGTCTCCGACAGAGGCCATACCAACCCCCAAACTAAAATCATCCATGAAACTGAGCTAGGGCCAGTACTTGGACGTGACCATTCAAGATGGCAAGACTTTCAGGTATTCCAGGAGTTCGGAAACTTGGCTCTCGCCCATCTTGTCACGGAGACTTTCTCCCCGCAGGCCAGCCGCGTCGACGCCGACCCCGTGTGCAAGCAAGGACATGGCCACAGTCCTGTAGCCATGCATCGCTGCGCTACAAAGAAGATCCGCCATCGCATGGCTCGCTTCTAGGTTTTCCGCATGCTTTGTCTTGCTCAAAATGAGTTCGATGAATCGGAAGACGGCGTCCATTGCCATGGAATTTGGCTGCGTCTCACCAAATAAATCGTCCAGTGGCACTATGTTCTCCACGAAAGCATACAGTGCGCACCTCGATTTGTGCTCTTCGTAAAACTCCATGGCGCCAGATGCTAAGATGGCTTTGAGAATATGTCCGACATATTCAATGTAGGCTACCGGGAATTGCCTCAAATGTTCAAGCCTGCTCAGGCTAAAAACTGTTCAAAATAGCCAGTCAAGTGTCAGAACTGGGTGTCCATCCAAAGAATGCTAATCAACATAAATGATTTCTTTTATACTTACGTTTGTGAAGAGAACTGCTGCAGAATCTTTCCCAGAAAGTCAGTCCCGTAGTGCTTTTGCTTCGAACTACACTTGGAACAAGCAAAAGATTGATAACGCAAGAACGGGTTTTCTTGTTCGGGACAGGAATGGTATCATCAATACTTGCTAGTCCGCGAGCATTTTCGCAGAAAAAGTCAATCCAGCACTCAAAAGCAGTCAATCCCCTCTTGTCAAGTCTCACAAGCAAGTCGTCGTCGATGCCGTATGACTGTGTCAGTGTCTTGACAAATTCCGGGCTGGCATAGGGACCGAGAAAATGGTACGCAGTACTGCCATCACTTGCGATGACACCGGGGCACAGAGCTCCAGCTTTGTCGAGCTCCTTGAACATCATGGGCTTTTCCACCCATCTTGCAGCCATGTGGATCATTGGCACATCGCTGGCAAAGGACAAAGCATCATGAGAACAAATTTCAAGCATTATCATGCAGGCTTCAAATACACCCTTGGGGCCGTGGTAATTCCAAATAGCCTCTGCCAATGGTGTGCGCCCGGTCGTAGTGACGGCACGCAAGGATTCTAAGGGATTGGGACTGCATTCGAGAGATTGGTCGTTAGATGTCGAGCTCACCATTGCAAGGATGTGAGGGCAAGCTTACTCTAGTTTGGCGAGGGCCCTTAATATAGTCACGTCATGATTGTAAGCAGCAGCATGCCACACACTTCTGCCATCCTCGTCGCGACAATCGATGTCGGCACCGTAGCGCAAGAGCATCTCAAGCACCTCGGGCGACTCAACCAGGTGCAGAGGTGTCCTTCCTCTGCCGTCTTGAGCACTGACATCGGCCCCAAGGTCCAGGAGAGCTTGGATCCACCAGAAAATGTCTCGATTTGGATGGCGGATCTCGACAAGCAAATGAAGGGGTGTCTGCAGACCAAGGTCCTTTAAGAAGGATGGGTCCATGTCAGTCGGGTCGCTCAGTGGCTTATTAATGGGTCGACGTGGATCTTGCAACAGGCGTTTGATCCAGTCAGCTCGATAACCCTCGTGAGCCCTTGACCAAAGGCCCAAAAACTGAGAGTCTTCACAATCGATTCGGCGGTCGACGTCCATCCGAATGCACTCAAGCTTGTTTCTTTTACCGATCCTCCACGCCAACCGCGCAAGATATTTCGGTGTGCATCGGTCCGATGAGCGGTAGTCTTTTTCACTGTTGTCATCCTCTTCGTCTGTGTCGTCTTGGTCGCTGTCATCTTCATAGTCCGACTGATAATTCGGATCTTTGGCATGGAGGGCAGCATCAAAGTCCAAGATGTACTGGCAGACGCCATTTTGAAAGTCCGAAAACCTGCCGGGATCTAGGCGTTCAAGGGTATCTGCAAAAGATTCAGTGTATATGATACCACGTCCATAGGTCTTGCCAGAGAATCTCTCAGCTATTTTGATAAGCAGTTTCAAGTCTTGAAGCTCGGCACAAAATAAAAGCGCATGCGCGCCCAAGAATGGTATTTGGACCTCCTCCTCAGGGTCAAGGTTACGGTCGAGCACATATGCTATAGTGCCTCTCACGTCAATACTCGTGGGTCCAGCCACAGTAGAAACGGTCGCCAATGCCCTAGAACTGACTGGGTCTGTCATCAACACGCGAGGGCCAACGAGAGCAAGTTGTAACAGGTCCGAGCCCGCTTGTTGCTCGGAAGTGTATAACTTAGGGTAGAGCTGTCTGCATTGTTGAATGTACGCATCAAGTGGTGCCAGAAGTGGCGAGAGACCAAGGCTTACTGCTATATTCAAAGCAGTTTGCACATGGTTTCGTAAGATGCCTGGGTTTTCTGTTGGATTTTCGGATGGCAAGCTTTGGAGCCTACCACGACCGTTGTTCCCGCAGTGGGTTCGTGAATATGCATCCAACCAATTCAGAAAGTTGTAGTGCTCTTTAAACAGCTCCAATGCCAACGACTTGGTCTGTTGCAGCAAGCCGCTACCGATGAATGGCCACCACGCAGCTGCAAAGTCGTAGAAAGGGTGCTTGAGCTGAACCATCTCTGCTTGGCGCTTGTCGCGTTTGACACTATGATCTGGCATGTTGAGGAAACGGAGACAGGCAATAGCAAGGGATGATTTGCCCTTTCTTGAGTCGAGATGGCAGATGTTCCTCTGAGCAAATTCTAGAAAGCTGCGATTGTGGATGCAGTAACGGTATGATTTCATAGTATCAACCAGGCCGCCCCGAACTTGATCAGTAGGGCACTTCACTTGTATCTCGTGAGCAAAGAGGTCAAAAAGCCAAGAGTATTGACTTTCAAGTTCACGAGATGGTCCGAGTTCATCCAGTGACTTTGCTTCGGGAGAAAGTGCTACAGACAGCCCTTCAAAGAATGCTCTCTTTGAGCATGCCATGCTGGATGTCTCTGATCCTAGTTTGGTTATGACAAGCAGCCATTCAAGAGCTGTCTTGAATGTATTGTAGCGCTCTGCTACAGTCGAAGGAAAGTCACCAGCAGAGCGTGTTCCTAGCTGCAAGTTTGAGCCGTCGGACTTTGTCAGTTCTACTACAGCTTTGTAAAAGTCTTCCAAGTGGGTGTGTTGTGGAGACTTTGGTTGATCTAGGTCCAAATTCAGCTGCTCAAGGCGATCTCTGTTTTGTAGATACCATAAGCGGCATTTTGACAGCTGAAAACTAGTGCAGGTTAGCGTACTGAGAACAAATGGTGCCTCTTCGGGGCAACGGGGAACAGAGTGGATTTCAGGGGCGGTAGCTATAAGGAAGAATTATGAGATCAAGCCAACTCACTGCATTCCGTAATCTGGTGAGTTCCTGCTAGACTTCAAGACAAAAGTCTCCAGCTCCTCTGGTGTCATGTGAGGAGTTGAGGCGTTGTAGTTAGTTTGAGTAGCAGTCTCCCTAATATAGGCTTTAATGTCATCAAGATTCGAGCCTATCTCATGGAGGGCATATTCTGTTGCTTTGGATTGAAGTTGCTGACAAATTCGGTACCATGTTTCATGGGGTAGTGGCCGACTCAGCACAAGAATTTGAGGGCTTTTGCATTCAAGAAGAATTTCAAGTAGCTTGGAAGCAGTCTCGGGTATAAGTCCGTCAAGTCCATCCAGTACAATGTAGGCTTTATTAGATAGGTCGAGGAGGGTCTTGATCAAGGGAACAAGCAACTTCACGTCTCCGAGGCATGAGAGTTGTGGGCAGAGTTCTTGGACAAGACGAATCTCGCGGGCGAGAAGAAAATTCAGATAGACTTGCCATGCCTTTGGATTCTGGGTCAGGATCTGAAGTACCAAAGGCTGCAGGATGTCACGAAGTCCGTTTGCTTCATGAGGGTTGGCAAAGTAATAACAGAGCGGCACAGTATGCGTCGCGACTTGCTCGCTGAGCTGCTTCAACAGGGCGGCGGTGAGGAAGGTTTTCCCGCAACCAGCAGATCCTGAAAGCAAAAGAAAGCGATGTTGACCCCTGAGCCACTGATTGACGACGTCGATTCCTAATAGCCACTCGCCGGTTCCTTCGCAACGTTGCTCAAGCAGCCATTGTAGCTTGGTGTTGCTGTGGTGATGCTCCCAATTTGACCAAATCAGGGGGTGAGCCTCAGGAGGTGCGCGATTAGTTATGACTGTGAAATCACGGTCGTCTTCCTCATCGTCTTCCTCGACAGGAGAAGGTTCTGGTGGTAATGAACACCACAATGTTCCAACTGCTGCTTCCCAAGTCGTGGAGTAAAGAGTTATGTCGAACCGAATTAAGATAGCCAAGAGATCCTCGTGGAAACGTCTCAAATTAGCCGCTCCAGGGAAGTCTGCTTCTCTCGATGCTTCATCATCTTGCCACTGATCTTGAAGGTCACTGAGTAGATCTGCACAGCGGTTCAAGCAGGAGAGTTTGGTGTTGCTTGCAGGATTGGTTTGCGGCGACTCATCACTGAGAACCTGTAAATGCAGTAATAGGGAATGAATCACGCCAGTCAGACGGAGAAGGAGGCCGGTTATCGCCTGAAGATCGGGGTGGAATGGCTTGGTCGGATGCTTCTTCGTCTGATGATGCAGCAGTCGATGTACTGACCCAGCTGCCTGCGCAATATCCCTCACCTCTTCGAGGACTGTCGGTGGCAAGGATAATGGGTCCATGCTCACGAGTGAATTTAGGCGAGATCTATAGGCATTGAGTAGGTAGCAAATCAATGCACAGCTCAACCCTCAAGGTTGCGAAAAGTTGAGGTGAGGAAGGAGCAATTCGAATGATGGTTCAGAAGGGTTGGCAAGGAAAGGTATCCAATCCAATCCAGGGAGGATCTTTGTGGAGCTCTCAAAGTGTTTAAACCCCAGGATTATACTGTCTTTTCCACGTATCTATAGGCATGATGTGACAGTACAAAGTTGAACTTGAACTGTCTGACATACATTCATCTGCAATTCCCCTCGCACTCAGTTTGCGATTGTACTGCAAACTTGTTGTCTGTACATTTCAAACGTCAAAACAAAAAACTGGGAATCGCTATTTTTTTTCAACCCAGCAAGCCAG
>JAVHJQ010004313.1:4471-15756 GCA_031306095.1 Pyricularia sp. CD86 | reverse complement strand
CCCCCCGAACCCGTCATCTTGACATGAGCAGAAGCTGCAGCTCATTTTCGTACAGGTTTGTTTCAATGTCGGCGTTTCGAAACGTGGGCATATTTCGTCTAATTTTTTGTCCACTACCTTGCGATCTTGTACATGCGTGATCGGACCTTCACAGGTCAAGTTTGATTTATCTCATAAGATACGCTGTTTTGTGTTCTTATTGCCATAATGGAGATCAAAACCAGATGGTATAGACTACTCACCGGCCAGAATGGTGGTCTACTGAGTGATATTTTCTACCATATTGACTCTACCAGAATAGACCCTCCAACCAAACTCGGTCGACAAGTGAGCTCAGTGCTCCGATAGCTCTTCCGGACATGCGTTTCTCCACCTTCACGTCACTGGCTGTGATTCTGGGCGCGGGCATCCCCTCTTTAGCATGCGGAATCAACAGAGCTGCCGACCAAGGTCCTGGTCCAAGTCTCAGTCTCTCTCGGCGTCACCTCAGCATGTCAAAACGACAGACGCGCCCACCGGGGACTGATCCTCTCAAAACTCTCCGCATCCTCAACCCATATCCAGGAATCTTTGCCTACTACGACGGCCGTACAGGCGAACGATTTCATTCGGATCGGTCCAATTGGCTTGACGATGGCGCGTTCACTTTGGGAGTTTCCACATACTCGATCGTATCGGGCGACACGGCCCTCCTCTACGATGCCGCCATCACCGAGTCTCATGCAGAGGCCATGATCACGCATTTAAACTCAATAGGGGTCACAAAGACTACCACGGTTTATAGCCACTACCACACGGATCATGTTGCCGGCGCCGGGGCCTTGCAGCGCGCGGGCACAAACTTCACCGGCCACGAGCTAACAGTGAGCACGCTGAAAAGGTTGGCTACGGACTACGCCGCTCTGGACCCACCAATCCCAAAGGTCTTCCCGCCGACCACCACCTACAAGGACGTGGCGACCGTCCAGGTCGGCGACCGCACGGTGGAGATGCACCACTTCCACGTGCACACCTCCGACGGGACAGTCCTCTACCTCCCCAAGGAGCAGATACTTTTTGCCGGAGATACCCTCGAGGACACGGCCACCTTTATCGCCGAGCCCGACGCCATCGACACCCACATCAAGGAGCTCCAGCGTATGGCGACTCTGCAGATCGGCAAGATCTTGCCGGCCCACGGCAGCCCGGATCGTATAGCTGCGGGAGGCTACGGGCCCGAGTTTATAAACGCCACCGTGCGGTATCTCAACGCTGTCAACTCACCAGTGGCTAGGCCACCTGCGTGGAGCCAGAAGCTGCAGGAGGTGGTCAAGGATGATGTCGCGGCCGGCAACCTGATTTACTTTGCGCAGTATGAGGAGGTGCACCAATCGAACGTGCAGAGTATACGCCAAGTGAGAAGGGGTGGTGGCCAGCAGTAAGCGAGTCTTGGTCACTTTTTTGCATGACATTGTTCTTGCTGAATTATCAGTCGCTTGTATGTCTTCCTCGATAGCTATATTGATTTCCCCGGGACTCCACAATCGCATGTTCGTGGCTCCAGGTTCTACAGACGCCGATCTACGCATACTTGTAATTCATTCACTATATGTGAGAGCCTCGGTGATAACGACAGATTATACAGCTTGATCTGGTGGAGACTACATTGCAATGGGCAGACAGTGTGGCTTCTTGCTAGCATAACCATGCCGTAGGCTCCAAAACTGGTGAATTTTGGGCCATTTCTGTCAGCTTGTCGTCCATTGCTAGTCAGTCTACCACTTACTATATAACTTTCCAGTGTTTCAGCAGCAATCCCCCCACTCAGAAGGTCATTAGACGAAGATCTGCTCGCAAACAGCCTATCAACAAGCCTGCCGATTCATAAACATAAAACTATAATTTAACGAAAGCAGACGACTATCCCAGCTATGGCATCGGCACAACGCCCTTATCAACCCACCGACTCCCATCAAACAAGATATGCTTCAAGGCCCCGTCCCGCTGGAAGAAGCAGCTATTCATGTCATTATTCGCCTTGAGCGGAAACTTGATCCCGGCCCAGTCCGCCACGCCCGCCGTGACACAGGCTAGCTGCGTGTCTGCATCCGCGCCGTCAAACACGGCGTCCGTTGTCGGCCCGCTCCAGTCCCCCGTGTCCGACCCGTCCCCCTTTCCACCATCCTGCGACATGATCCAGATCTTGCCGTTATCGCTCCGCCATAGGATCTTGGACACGAGCCCCGAGCCGCCGACTTTGGCGGTCGCGAACCCCGCCATGGGCGCCCGGTCCGGTATCCTGGCCTCGGGGAGCGTGGCGCGCGTCGTCTTGTTGTTCGAGTCCCGGTCCAGCACCGCGAGCAGCCCGTCCGTGTTGCGGTAGACGGTACGTAGCTCCGGCGGCTTGAAGTTGACCGTCGTGGGGAGGGCCAACAGCGGCGAGCCCTTGCTCATGCCGCCGGCGGGGATCAGCACGACGTCCTCCCACGAGCTCAACTCCCAGTAGCCCGTCTTGCTGTTCACAGAACCCTGCCAGACCGTGTTGGTGACCCCAGCGCCGTCGGGCCCGTCCGTCTCGTAGATGACCTGCGGCCACAGGCAGGCGATGCGCTTGCCTCCTCCGAGGATGGACCTCTGCTCCCGCGTCAGCGTGACGCCCTTGGTCCCGGACAGCGAGAAGCCGTGCCGCCAGTTGTGGTGGGCAATGTACTCCTCGCGGCTGGCGTAGAAGAGCTGGAAGGTGGGGTAGCCCATGCGGTGGGCTGGATTGTCCTTGGCCGTGAGGCTGACCGACGCCGCGAGCGGCGTGTTGGGCGCCGGCCCGGGCTCGCTGTTCGCCTGTCCGACCACGATCGGCGCGCTCCAGACGCCGTACGTGTGGTCGTACTGCGAGTACCGGAGGTTGCCGCCCCCTGCTCCTTGGTAGAAGACGCGCAGCTCGTAACCCGTGCCGCTGTAGAGGCGTAGGCCCGTTGCCGCGAGTGCCGATCCGCGTTGGATCGAGTTGCTTGCGCCCGATGTGTCTTCTTGTTGGGGCGCGCAAGTGGGCGTATCTGGCTGTGGGCCACTGGCCTCTCCCGCTCTTCCTTTGAACTTGGCCTCTGTGACTTGCCATCCTACGATGCCACCTATCGTCCCAGCTATGAGGGCAAAGAGAACGGCCCCGGCTATAGAGATTATTCTGCTTCTCCTTGACCTGCTTGTTGCCGATTTTGGACTTGCGGCTGAAGCAGTCAATTCGTTTTGCTCCGATTGTGATAGTGATGTTGCAGTAGCATTGGCGCTCGAGATGGGTTGATAATAATTGTGATGGTAGTTTTGGTTGCAGTTGCACGGGATGGGCCCGTTGTCCGGCGATATGACCTCGAGGTTTTGGCTTTTCGGTGTCGCTACCTCCAGCCCAGACTGGTCATATGTCAAGCCGTGTGAATCTTGAAAACTGTACGACATGATGTTCACGACAATTCATCAAAGGTAAAAAGCTGGAACATCAACTCCCGACTCTGTTGACAAGTTCACCTGAAGCCGCAAGTATCAGGGAGAAATCGAAAGTTGTATGACATCGATAAAAGTGAAAGGGCAGGACAACATGGCTGCTCATACATCCTGCCACCCATACCGATTTTTTAATGGCCTCGATAAGCTTATACTATTTTTGGGTATAATCAGCCTTGGGGGGGGGGGCGATGCCTGCAGTGAATCCTTTCCTGGGCGCAAACTTGTCAACCAACCAAAATCTCCCTGGAGAGCCCAATTACTGCCACCAAATAACAAGCTTGGGGATCTTGGAAGTAGAAATTGGGGGCTAAATTGTACTGTGTGGTGTGCTTTAGGAACAAAAAACAAAAGAGAATGCTTATGACTGACATGGTTTAATACTGTGCACGTAAGACATTTAAATGGATTTAGCGGCGTCTGCCGCTTTTGCCGTCTTAAGGTGCACAGGATTCCAATAAGCACTTTAGATTGCTGCGAGTTATTGCAGGAGCAATCTTACATGTGCAGAGCCAAGGTCTTGGTAGGAATCTAAGCTGACTGACGATGACACGAACGAGAAGGGGCAAAGCCGTCTTGGTCTGATGAGAGTCGGCTAGCCTATAGCCGCTCATTTCAAGTTTGACAAAATCTCCTCGGGGTACACAAGCCGCCAGCCACACTGTCAGTCCAGACATGGGAGTTGTGTCCAAAATATAATTACCTAGAATAGTCTGTGGTTTACTTATTCCGGCACGTCTTGGAGTTTTGGTCTCTTTCCACTGACAAAAATATAGTACACATCTGGAATGTATTGATATGAAAAATGGCAAAAGTATAAGAATTTGCGGTTTATGTGGATCGAACACATGACCTTCAGATGTTGGTTGGGCTGAAGTGGACTTCAGTCTGACGCTCTCCCAACTGAGCTAAACCCGCTATTCCTTATTTGGTTGGATGCTTAGTGTTGATGCTATATTCATTATTTTTCCCAACGGACGACTCCAACCAAGCCAAAATATAGACAGCGGAGCCATCCCGATGCGGGGGGGCTTGGCTTCATAGCCCATTATCCAACATCTCCATCTCTTGGTTCCGATCTCGGGGTTGTTGGCAGTCATAAGCTGTTGGTTTGTCGCGCACGTATAGCAGACTTGAGCATTGCAGCACGCATCGCTTCTTGGTGAGTTAAAGACGCATATGCAATCTTGTCTTGTTCCTGTAATGGTCACGAAATCTCTCCCCCTACCTGCACTGCCATCCCCTTATCGGATGCATACATTGGCTAACGGAGAAACTGAACATTTGTCAGGTGATACATCTCATACCAGGCTCGATCAACATGTCGGCCTCCGGATTTAGTTTCACTGGTGAGGCGAGCCCCAGGCCATTCTGAGGATGCCTCAAGGGGAATACTTGATATGCTAACCGGTTCACCGTCACCCGTGATGCTCTTATTTTGAAGTCTCGCCTTGCGAGACCAAGGATGACATCATCCAAGGCCACCGGATTGCAACCGACACCTTCGGCCGCCAGACCAACGACAGGATCTGGCAAGGGTTCAACCCGGGCTGGGACACGCCCGAGGGCGAGGCGGCCGGCGCGCGGCGGTTCGTCGAGCGGTGGGAGAAGTCGCAGGCTGCCGACCAAAAGGACGAGCAGGGCCGGCCTTTTGTCGTCTTCCTCAAGGCCACCGCCCCGGACCCTGACAACGGCACGCCCGTCGTCGCGGGCCTGGCCATATGGGTGCAGGCCTCGGCCGTGGAGGGCAAAGGGGCGGTCCCCGTGTTGGACGTCGCCGAGGCGCAGGACCTGAACGAACTCTGGCCCGGAAACGACACAGAGCACCAGTATCTCCGGCAGGCGGAGAGGGGTCTGCATCGGAGGAGAAATGAGGTCATTCGGGAGAAGGCCACCCAGGATCCGCCGGCGGTGTTTGCCTTGGACATGTGCGTGGTGGACCCCAAGTTTCAGCGGCGAGGCATCTCCCAGTCGCTGGTGCAGTGGGGGATCGATGAGGCGAGGGCCAGGAGCGGACTTGAATGTGTCACGGAAGCGTCAAGCATGGGTCGCGGTTCATACGCCAAACTGGGCTTCAGATGGGAGGGTGACGAAGCTGTGGATATGGACTATGGGTTTGATGATAGGTTCAAGGACCGACCTGCGCCGCCAAACCTATTCATGCGTACGGGGTCTTTGACAAAGAGCTGAAAAAATCAGCTCAAACCGATACAGAGTGGGCAAAGGCGTTCTGCATTTTCTCGAACTAGATCAAAAAAGTATCGAAGCCCGCATCTCGACGCAATTCTCTGCTTTTTGATGCTACCCTTTACCCTCTCCACACAGCCGGCCCAGGTGCAACATATGATGCCGGTGAGGTTGCGACAGTGTTCAGATTGACTAGAATACCCGGGTCTGTGCTCCTATAAGCCCCTGGGAATGCAACAAGAGGGCCGGGGGTACCGCTGCCACCACCGGAAACGTTGATCTGTGAGCAAGACAGGTAGAATTGTGCCTTGTTGGCCTGCGAAGCCATGTGCAGAGCGATGTGCTCCACACGCAAGAGGTACTCGCCGTTGGGAATGTTCTTTGGAATGGTAGCTGGCACCAGCGTATATTCATCTGCAGAGGTATGCACAGATTAGTATCTCTGTCCTTCGTTCCATCCTAAATAGTGGCAATATAATCTCGAGTCTTACTCTGTCCGGGCCAAAAGAGCTGTTTGTTGTTGTCCACCTTGGGTGTCTCGCTACTGTATATCTTGAACCAGACTGCCCCGGAGCCGTCCCAGGTTCTGGCGCTTTGTCCTGCTGGCACCTTAGCCATGTAGTACTGCGTTGGGCCTGGATGGTTGACCTGTTGGGTAGAGATATAATGCACTGTTGCTCCGGCAGGTACCTCGGCGACCTCGGGAGCATTGCGAGACTGGTAGCAGCGTATGTCGGCAACGGTGGGATTCTCGATCCCCTGCTTGCTTTGTGCATTCTTGGTCATACGCGTTGCAGTCCAGTCTGCTGCTTCGGCTTTGCCGTTGACTACTAGGCGAGGGAAGGTATCTGTATTGATTGAGTGAGTCAAAACGGTGCAAATGTCACGGAATATAGCGGTAGGATCAAACTACTTACAGTGTGCTTGTGCCGTTGCTGCCAGCAGCAGCATGGAAATGTGTGTCTTCATTGTAATTTTTAAACTTGAGGGTGTTTTAGGTGGCTTGCTGCCTCTAAGCTGGTCGTCTTCAATCCTGGGGTACCTCTTTCACATCCGGGAATAGGCTTAGGAGCCCGTTTTTATATCCCAAACAGTCCTGACAAAATTTGTGACTGAGATTTCGGCATTTGGCGCCAAGCCTGAGCACATATTACTCGAATTATATTTGACCACTCAAGAACCGGGTAATGATGCCTGTTCATATGGCATATGGAAGATGAGGTCCCGATGATCAACACCGGCAGCTCCGAGTTTAGCTTTAGCCGACCAGTCGGAAGCTCATTGTTCTCAGTAAACAACAGTCAATCTAGATTCTTGGGCAGTACCCACCAGCTGGTCCATGATATGGACCATATATCTGCCACAGCTATAAATAGCGTCTGCTGTGACTATCTGACCCTCGTGTGACAGTTTCCCTAGGAGAGAAAGGATTGGTGCAGGGGGCGGATGCCCAAGTAGAGAACCCGTCCTAAGGACCATGGAAATCACAGGAAGCGGCAGCGGTCCGCAGTGCCATGCTCTGTAGGTTGCCCTCCTACAATCGAGCTAGAGATGTAAAATTTCCGATCACTTGGCTACCTAGCCATCTCATAGGCATTAGTAAGGACAAAAGCTTGTGGGAAGGCTAGGTGAGACATGGTTGTAGTAAAGTCGCAACGTATCACAAGTGGATATGTACTGCGTCAAGAAAAACAAACAAGTGGTGAGCACATGAGGGAGTAATAATAATGGCTCACTAGACTGCCAGAAACATCCCGCAAAGGAATTTACCTGTTTTCACGAGTTCCAGGATATCTGACGATTGCGAAATTGATATCATGGAGTGGAAGGCAAGTGAAAGCATTGTACTTAAAGTATCTAGTTGGTACGAGTCGGCGACAGCTGGTTGGGATTAGGAATTCTCATCGAGTTTTCCGGTACTCTTTGGGCTCAGATGTGTACCTAAGTAGGTAGGTAGGTACCTACCTGCCTAGGTATTTTGCTATCGAAAAAAGACACGGTCAAAGCCTCTTCCTCTTTTGCGACCCAACAGTCAAAATTCGTTTGGGTTGGGTTGGTAGCTCACAATTACGGTAAGCTGCCCGGGCTTGTCGTGCCTTCCATATTTGGTCTTGTCCTTATTTCCAGGGAGACACAGTCAGGGCTTGTTACCAAGAATGGAATTTCTGTACTGTAGACCGCTTTCTACCACTGCAAAACCTCACTCTCGGATCATCTTGCCCTCAGTTCGCCCACGACAAACAGCAGACCCAGCTCCAGATGCACCACAACTCTACAGCCCGCCCATTCAGACTGCTTCTTGCAAGATTTTCTTTTGTATTCTTGATGAAGGCCCGCGACTGAGTCTGCAATATCACCTTAATTTTAGCTGGTCGCAAAACCCGAAATTCCTGCGTCATATTACAGAGAGGCTCTCATTCCTAGTGGTCCATATTTCGAGACCCCCAAAGTCAACCCTTATTCAAGATGCCCACTGAAGCTAATACTCCAGCATCGCCTGGTGAGTACTTTGCAGAAGCTTCGGTTCGTACTTCCTAGGCCGACACTGACGCTCAAGTGAAAACCCCTGCAGGTTCAGATACTTCCGCACTTGCCCTGGGTACCATTTTCGAGCCTCGGAACGCGGAGCAGGCATTCCCAGAGCTCGACCTCCAGCTCGCCAATCTCAGCATTGAAGAAGCTTCATGCAAGTCTCAGATCAATACCAAGAATGATGTATATCCAGCATCACAGGAGGAATCACGTCTCCTCACGCTACCCGCAGAAATTCGGACGCACATCTATGGCCACGCAGGACTCTGGGACTTTGACTGCAACTCAGCCGGCTACCTGGGCAATCGAAGACCCCCCGGAATGCTACTGACTTGCAGATCAGTTTACCATGAGATTTCGGAGAGATTCTGGGCAGGTCGTACACTCTATATCAACGACGCAGACTACTGGGGTTCCGAGCCCTGCCAATGTTGCGGAAACTACACGATGGGAGTCCACTCGATTGAACGCGCACTCGGCGCCCGGTTGAATGCCATGGGACCTGCTGCGCAGCATCTGGCCAAGGTCAACGTGCGAGCGGCGCTTGTATGTTTTGAGCGCTTGATGCTTATCTTTGAGGTTCTTGCCGACAGCTGCCCAGCGCTCAAGGATCTCGATATAATTTTCGGCAAGAAGGAAAGCAAGATCATCACTGGAAGACAGGTCCGTATGGGCTTCATCCATCCTCGCACCATCGATACCCCATCTGTCCAAATAAAGATCTGGATCGAGAAAGCCACAGCTGCGCTCCGCCGGATCCTAGAGCGTGGCAAGCTGAAGATTCTCGAGTTCTCGGTGTACCTGGACGATTGGGGCCAGCAGGAAGACATCGACGCTCTTTGGGAATCGATGTGCGCGGCTATTGGGAAGGACAAGACCCTCAGAGCCAACAAGGAGATGCTCATCTATAACGAGAAGCAACAGAACCCGAGCCTTGCCATCCCAAACAATGTGATCCCACTGTCTGAGAAGATAATCCCGACCTACAAGTGGTATACTCTCGAGTTTGGCAGCGACTTCGAGTTCAAGCTAGGGTTTGGGTTCAGTACGTTTTGCTCTTTCTCGATCGCCGAAAAGGCCTGAGGCCCAAAAGGGTCCTGAGATTGTCGGGCCACATTTTGAAAGTACCGGGTGATGCATAGAATGGGCAGCAGGATCATAAAGGGGTTTACCTACAAAGATTTTTCGCGTTGAATTTGTTTATTTGACTTGAACGTCGATTCATGTACGGGAGACTATTTGCGCCGGGAGAGATAGCACAATTTCTTGTGGAGATTTTACTGAGATACCAGAAATTGACTGATGCGCATGTTATGTCTAGGCCAAGGTCAACTTGGGGTCACGGATTTGGCAAGGCGCCAAAAAAAAGTACAAGCCCCCGGAAATATTTTGTTCAGCCCCAAATTAGTTCTCACAGACATAACCTCTATGTACTATTAAGATGGGTAGTTAATCCGCTAGATACTGGGCTAAAAGTAGTATCTACCCCGGATCTGCTCAAAAATAACGTTGCTTCTTTCGCTTCCTAGCGTCACCACAAGCCAAAAATAGACTCTTGCCCTTCTCAGCCTCATTCAATCGCAACCTTGACCGAGATAGAGCCCTTCTTGGTCTGGAGGACAATCAAATCGTGGTCATACGTCAGGTCCTCAATCGTCGTATCGACAAGCTTGGCCCGCGGGAGGATCTTGTACGCGACCAGGGCCAGCATGATGTAAACCTCGCAGTAGGCCAGGTTTTCGCCCAGGCACGAGCGGCTGCCCTTTCCAAAAGCGATGAGATACTTTGCCAGCGCGATGTTGGGGGTTCCGTCCTCGAGCAGCCAGCGCTCCGGGTCGAACCTGTCGGGGTCGGGGAACATTTTCTCGTCCCAGTGGCTGATCATGGAGCTTTGGCCGATCGGGGTGCCCCGCGGGACCACGTAGTTCCACTTGCCGTCCTGCGACTTGTACACCAGGTCCTCCTCCCGCGCGATGCGGGCCGAGCGGTGCGAGACTCCCGGCATGGTGCGCAGCGACTCGTGCACCAGCGCCCAGACGTAAGGGCGCCGCTCCACGTCGGTCCACTTGGGCTTATCCGGGTCGATGCCTTCGAGTTCCTTCATCAGGCGCGCGTAGAGCTTGGGTTGGTCCAGGAGGTGGAACGTCAGAGAAGTGAGGGTCGCCTGTGAGGTGGTTGTTTTTGTTTTTCAATTAGCTTGGCTGTCACTTTTTGCTTCAATGAAGCAGATAACCACCGGGGCCAGGGATGAAAAAAGAAAAAAAAAATGAACATACAGCAGTTGTCTCGGTACCAGCCAGCAAAAAGTTGAAACCTTCGCCCGACAGGCGATACATTGACTTTTCCTCCTCGGGCATCTTCTCGTCTTGCATCAGATCGGCAAATACACGGCCGTTCTGAGGGTCGTCCAGCGAGGCCTTGATGTAGCCCGGGATGGTGACGGCCAACATGTTCATGACGTATCGGATATCCTCGCCGAGGTAGTCGGCCATAAAAGGCAAGAATCCGCTGGCCCAGCGGGCGATGGCGACGTGGCGCATCACGTACGCGCTCCTCAGGAAGCTGCCGACCATGGTGGCGAAGCTGGGCTCCCAGCCCTCCTGGTCGACGAAGCCCATGGTCTGGCCGAACGCGTACTGCCCAATGACGTCGGCGGTGAAGCAGTTGAAGGCCTCCTTGATCTCGAACGCACCCTTGCCGGCCTCGGTGCGCAGAATCTTTGCCACGGTGCGCTGCGCGTAGTCGAGCACCTCCCCTTCGAGCTTGAGCATCTGCTGCCGCGAGAAGAAGCGGTTCAGTGGTGCACGGCGCTGCCGGTGCAGCTCGTGCGAGATGGTGGAGAAGCCCGTCACCGCGATGGGTCCGCTGCCGCCCGTGTTGATGGCATGCTGCCAGCGGTCGCGGACGCGGCCGGGACCGGCGTAGATCTCGTGGACGAATAGAGGGTCGGAGCAGTGAAGCTCGTCAGGGTTGATGCGTACGATGGGGCCTTTTTTTGGGGTGGTGGAAGTGGGTGAAAATCACGCAAAACAAGTCAGTGCGAGAGAATGTCAAGTGGGAAAATACCCCCTTGTTTTTGTCGACGATCGCCT
>JAVHJQ010004308.1:1037-15282 GCA_031306095.1 Pyricularia sp. CD86 | reverse complement strand
TCATTCGAACCCGCGGCCAAATAACTAAAACGCGCCGCCCATCATGGCGATGCGAGGACCGCGTCAACCCGTCGGGTCGGCGACATGGATCGCGGAGGAGAGGGCATCCGCCACGCAGATATCGCGCTCCGAGGCAGAAGAGTTTACATTTTCTGTCCGAAACGAATTCGAATGGCTCAACGAGCACATGAATGGCATCTTTGACGAGAACCAGCAGTGAGTTGCTCCAGTTGGAGGTGGGAGAGGGGCGACTGCGCTGCAAGCCACTCCCTTTTTCGCGCCTCGCACCTCATCGCCTCGCCTACGCGTCGACACAAGTTGCTGATGCAGGAGAACTTCTCCAGAAACCTCGTCGATGTGTTCAAGACACCTGGAAAACTACGGGGGCGAACGCCGCGGACCGCGAGGAAGCCGCCCCCGACCGAGTCTCGCGCGGTAGGTTGCTGTCTGCACCAGATGCACACATGCTTCAGTGGAGTTTTGCTGACAGTCATATAAACAATAAGCCGCTCTCTGATGTTTTCTCTGCAACACCAAAGGCACCTAACACCCCTTTTGGTATGGCGGTCGCCGCCCACGCACAAACACCCAAGCTGAAGGTCGCCGAGGACAATCCACGCCCCCCAGTCGCCGCCGCGCCAAGCCCAGCTCGTGCTGCTAGCCCACACAAAGCGACAACTATCTCCAGCCCGAAGCCTCCGCCATCAAAACTCGCCGCCTTTTCACAAGCCGACTCCGGTTATGGGAGCCAATCTCAACCTCAGCCACAGTCACAGCAGGACAATGTTGTTGATACTGACGTCGAAATGGAGGACGACTCAGGGGAGGAAGAGTCTAACTGGCAGGTCTATCCAGAGACAGACGAGGATGTTCCCAATGTCGCGTCTCCTGATCTTGGACAGAGGCCTAGTCTGTCACAGCCGACCGGGGAATCTTCATTCCACTCTGCCAAGGAGGAACAAACGAAATTCACCAAGGCCCCATCACCGCTTCCGCCTGCGGAAGTCTTGCATCAGTCACCTGCCGTCCGATCACCATCTCCAGTCCATTCACCGATGCCCGCGTCACCACATAAAAGCTCACCTCTCAAGCCTGTTTCGCCTCAGAAGCAGTCGCCTCAGAAACCAGCTTCTGACCATCATTCACCCTCAATTGTGCGAAAGCCGCTACCGGCACCTTCTGCAGCTGCTTTGGTGGACAAACCCAGCGATGAAGCCTCTCCATCTGATGCATCAAGTCCCATAAGACCCATTGTGCGCAAGAGCAGCCTGAATTTTGCCTCTCTACCCGCGCGTGAGCCGCTGGGTGCCACCAAGAGCATCGGTGCCCGCATGTCACGGACCAGCCACCTGGACCAGACAAGGCAGAGCTACTACAACCGACCTACTGGAGGCAAGAGCTTAGGCAACACGCGACATGAGAATGAGCAAGACGATGAGGATGAGGATGAGGACGAGGAGGACGATCAAGACGAGATGGATATTGATGACGAACTGTCTATGCAGAAGACAACCAATGTGGAGGCAAAGGTCGCCGCGCATAACAAAACCTATACGCAACGACTTCAGGACCAGATCAGCATGCTTGGAAAGTCTCAATCGAGTGGTTCAAGATCTTCCAAGTCTCTGGTAAATGTGAACGTTCTCCCCCAAGCTGCAATGAGCAACCCTGTGCAGCCTATGCAGTCGACAAGCCAACAGCCGGCGGCTCCAGAGAGACCACCTACACCACCGAGGAAGGACCACATGACAACCCCCGGTGCATTCCCAGAAGATGATGAGGAGGACTGGATTGCTCTACCAGCTGCCAAACAGCAGCCTGTGCATAGTCCCCGTCCAGTGATGACTAAGAGTCATACAACCGATGTGATGGAATCTTTTGCTGGCAAGGATACTGTTGGTGGCTCTGATTTTCTACCGTCTGCACAAGAACAGCAGGGTAGTATCGAGATGTCCCCAAAACGAGCGCACGCCATGCCCGAAAAGTCCACTGGTACCCCAGGACACTCCAAGTCTGCCTCGGTACCGTTTTTGCCATCAAATGCAAGCTTGGAGTCCGAGGTTTCGGATGATACTTCCAGCCCTCTGAAGAAGGCAATTTCTGTATCAAACCCCACTGCTCTCGCAACCGTTCACGAAGGTGACCGGCCCTCAACACCCAAATCGCCGTCGCGATCGTTCCGAGACAGCCCCCTGAAGCAGGTTAAAAACAAGCTTTCCTCAATTCTTAAAAGCTCCAAAGGGCTGCTGGCTAGTAGCGCGGCTGTCAGCGCTGAGGGAAAGGCCTCACTCCTGTCTCCTTCTTCCACCCGCCTTGGGATGCATTTCAATCCTTCTGTGGAGTCTCTTGCACCCAGGCCAAAAACTGCAGGTGAAGCGTTATATCCGGATCTCTCTCAACACCTGCCCTTGAATAGCTCGAACGCTTCAAGGCCGGGCAGCCCTGTGCGTGCCAACACCCGTAAAACAAGGGCGTCGGCTGAGAGAGAGAAGCGCGAGCTCGAGAAGGAGAAGCTGGAACAGAAGCAAAGGGAGAAGGCGGCAAAGGAGGCTCAGCGTGCTGCTAAGGAGATGAATATGCTGGAAAAGGCCCGAGAGTTGGAGAGGGAAAAGGCAAGGGCCTTCAACCAGGAACAAGAGCGAAAGCAGCTCGAGGCCAAGAAGGAGCAAGAACGGATCGAGGCTCATCAGAGGGCCGAGGCCAGGAGAATGCAAGAAAGGATGGAAGAGGAGGCGCGCAGACGTCCCGCATCACCCGTCAAGGAGACGCCTAGGGTCACTAGAAGCAGCCCACGTAAGGGTAAGGGCCAAGCTGGACCTTCTGATCGGGATGTGGATATGGCCGATGCACCATCGATGATGCCCCCGCCGTCTGTCCCACGGTCAGCCGTGCAGTCCAAGTCTGCGATACGCCGTCCTGTGGCGAAGCCCTCCAAGGAGACGCTTAGCAAGTCCAAACAGGCGCCGACCGTCATACGAGTCAATACAACATCTCAACACCCGCGAGCGCATCCCTCGACCAGTGTTTTGTCGGCCACGCTACAGGACACCCTTGGTCCCCAGTCATCGCAGCTCAAGTCTAAGCCTAGCGTGCCTAACTTGCAGAAGAAGCCCTCGGTGGCGAGCTTCAAGAGCTCGGTCGCCTCGACGGGTCGTCCAAAGGCACTCGAGCAAGCCGCCGCGAGGAAAAAGGAGGTTGAAGAGCGCGAGGCCGAGGCCAAACGACAGGCCAAGTTGGAAAAGGAAAAGAAGCGGGAACGTGAGCAGCAGCAGCGTCTCGAGGCAGAGAGGCAGAAGGAGGAGGAGCGGAGACAAGCCGCGGCGGCCCAAGCAGAGGCCAGGAAAGCTGCAGCTAGGCAGGCAATCCTCGAAAAGGCAAAACAGACCAAGGCGCCACCACCTCCGCAGAGATCTCAGCAGAATGGCCGACCTGATCACAGTACCGCAGGAGGCTCTATCCCACGTCCTGCGTCGCGGCTCGATGCAGCCATGCGGAGCCAAGATGATCTGTCCCGGCCTTACCCCCCAGGCATGGCAAGCGCTGCCAAGCCTGCACCGAAGCGACCTCTTCAGCAGGATGAGTATCGTCAGGGCCAGCAGAAGGCAGGTCCATCTTTCAAGGAATCCGAGTCGAAGCGCATGCGCTTTACAGATGAGTGGGATGCAGATGAATTGGAGATGGGAGGTGTTATGAACGTACCACCTGTGCGGCCGTCGAATGGCTTCAAGAAGGTGAGACCCATCCCAATCTATTTAAACTTATAACATAAACAATGCTAACACAATCCGACAGGACTTGCCCAACAACAAATCCCACTTCTCTCATGGTTACACAAATGCTTCCCAGTCCCAGAGTGCGACACGGGATCTGTTCAAGGCGGCGGTGGAGAACCAGCACAACGCCAATGTCAAGGCCACGCATCCTTTGGGTATGGCTCAGGTGTCCAAGGGCCCCATACCGTTTGCGCAATCTCAGAACGGTGCTGGGCCGTCGACGCACAAGACTCCAGCACGGCCTGGTGCTGCTTCTCAGGCCAAATCGGCAGCCAAGTCGGCCACTCGCTCGTCGCCTCGTTTCCAGAACGGCGAGGCCATCGAACTTCCGGAGATCCAGACGGACGAAGATGACAGTGATGAGGAGGATCAAGTGGCGGTTGCGGATTGGGCCAACTCCCCAGATCTGCGCCGGGCGCTTATGAGGCAGGAGACTATCGATCCCATGCAAGTGTTTGGCCCGCCAGCCCCGATCAACATGGAAGAGGTCTTCAAGGGCGGGAACAGGCAGGCCAAGTTCCGGGCACGGACGAGCAGTGCCAACTGGGATGGCGGCGACAGGTTGACAGAGGAAGACATCCGTAAGGATCTGATTGCGCGCGAGAAGATCAGGCGCGAGGGTGGATGGTCATATGACCTGGGCAGGGACACTCCCTGAGAAGATTTCGAAGGCATGGCTTGAAATTTAGCCCGGCCTTTACGTCTGAGTTTGTTTCTGCATTTTGTAACAGGGTTTTCCATCATTTGGAAATCGCTTGCATCATGTTTTCCCCGTGTGTCCACGGCACATTGGTTTCTTGTTACATTGGGAAGGAGCTTATGGATTATTTTTGGCTTGTTTGGGTTACTTAATTATTATTGGCGTTTTCGTCCTGGGCTTGGGGTTTATATTTCTACTCTTGATATGGTGTTTACTGCGATTTTATATCTAGCATCATTTGCGCATTTTCAGAGCAGGCGCACGCGTTTGAAAACTGAGAGAGAAATAAAAATTGAATATGGCAAATACTCAACTGCCTACTTATGTTCATCTTTCCTTTTCTCACTACCTCTGGAATTCCCTTTGCTACGTCGTATTTTCAACAAAGACACAAGGTACTTGCCGAAAAGTACCTGACCCTACCTTATATATGGTACAGGGGGTGGGGGTGGCTATGTAGAGTTACGTCATCGGCGCAGGCGGCTGCCTACATTTTGTTCCCGGACTGTCATAGCCAACTCCGAGGTGGCTTGCATCGTATCTCAATTCGAAAGCCAAGGCAAATCCGCTGGAAAAAAAACTATCGTTTCTATCGTTACCCACCTAATAAAGCAGTTAATTGTAAAGTCCACAAAACCCTGCATGTGCATGAAAGAGATATCTCTTTTCGACTCGATCCATTACCGGGATGTTTTGAGTTGGCTGGCCGGTTCCCAGGGCTACGACCGTTGGTGCCCCGCAAGCAGCCGCCACATTTAGCATCAAATCCCAGCACCTTGTCACTGTGCAAAAACTGTCTATTGTCCAAGACCAAAACAAAAGCAGATAAAGAAAAGAGAAGCCAATGACATGCGCAAAGAAAGCTATCCTGGCTATATGAACACCTCATAATACTTCTTACTCCCTTTCAGATACCGTTAGTTATGTTCTCGGAAATTTGCTGAGGCTTACTCCAGTATCCTATTGTAGGCAGGCACTTGACGTCAATCCGATTGATGTTCACCGCCTGATGAGACCAGACATCATGATGTATTAACTTCTCATGACTACAGCTGATTTTTTTTTCCAATGAACACTGTACTGTACACGCGTGCCAACAAGCACAGACACGTGCAGCCTTGATCCTAGCCTCAGCCGCTGGCACAACCTTGACCCCACCCCACCTTGCTTGCACGCGGCGAACGGCCAGCCAACCTTGCTTCCCTCAGATCTTGAATTGCGACTTGAGGATTTTGTTGATTCTTTTTCTCACCTCCCTCTCGACCACGGTTAAGCTCACATCACGCTAGGCTTTCCTTTGCATGCGTTAGGTGAACTTGTGCCTCTACATCCACGTCACGTTCTTTTGCCGCTACTAGCCTCAAGCAGGCACTCAACGGTTTGGCCCCCACTGGTTGCCTGCGAACAAATCGGTTTCTCAACGCGATCGCATTTCCCGTAAACAGCTCTCTGGCTGTGAGCCACATGCCGCCTTCGCTGCAAGCCCTGCTTGCAACAGGACTTCAGCCAAGATGGTCAAGGCAGACTACAACCGCGACTACTATGCGGATCTCGAACTTCCTCAGAATGCAGATGTGAACGATGTCAAGAAGCAGTTTCGCAAACTTGGTACTTACTATACCCAGCTGAACATCTGCCTTGGAAAAAATTTATCTGACTTGACATTGTTTGCTAACTTCGACTGCAACAAGCCCTTAAATATCACCCGGATCGTAATCCCGGACGTGAAGCTGAGGTGAACGCAAAGTTTCAGACTATTCAGGCCGCCCATGAAATTCTCACCAGCCCGGAACAGAGGAGCAAATACGATGCACATCGTGCACGCCGCCCCGGTGCATCTAATGTAAGGGGAAATCCCTGGGCGGATGTCGGCAGGAACTTCCCTCCGCCTCCGCAACGGAACCGTCCAAATGCTTCCAGTGCTTCGTCGCGACCGGCGGGCACCACTTCTTCTGCCGATAGATATGCCAAATTCGCCAACCAACCGCCACCAACGCCACCCAGGCCGGCCGAGGACCCAAAGTCGAGGGCGGAGGCATTTGAGTCCATGAGGCCAAAGCCGAGGCCTAGGGCCCCTACAGCCCCTCACTCAGGAGCGCATACCGGCTCCAGTTCGTCCGGCGCATCGACAAGACCCAAGCCGCCAGATACCCGACAGACTGCCTACACGGCATCGCAGCAGAAAAAAGCGGAGGCTTCGTTTGGAAATAGAACTGGTCGGTCATTAAGGTCTGGCTTCGTGCCTGGATCGCCCATGGGGGATGAGCCGCCTGTGACCAGCAGCAACTATTCATCTGGCAGGAGACACACAAGCTTGTTCGACGAAGCTGCAGCACCGCCCCCAGTCCCTCCCAGAGAACGACCAGATTACGGCAGTGGTCTTGGTGTAGACGATGGGTTCCCCCCAAATCTCGATCCTCGCAGCAGTCCGTACCAAACTCGGAGTGGCGAGAGGTTGAATCCCTTTGAGGGAGGAACGTCTGTCAATCGGGCCAAGAGTACTAGGGAGAGTCACCGTAGGGCGCAAGACGATCCCGATCATTTCGCGACCCCAAATCGCCAGCGTAGCTTCAGTGTATCGGACGAACCCGAGGGTACAACATATCCTGCAACGGAGCCTAGGCAAGCAAACATCAGCAGGAAGGCTACTGCAAATACAGGGAATATACCCGACAGTGTTAGGGGATCTCGATTCGGGGACCAATTTTCATCAAACGCCGGTCCGGGCATGCCCGCAGCCTCATCTAGAGGCCATGGTTTTCATGACGGCTCCGCGCCACCGACAACTAGCGGCGGTATGTTTTTGTCGGCACATTCCCGAAAGAGAAGGCGTGATATCTTTGAGGGACCAGGACTGACAAGCTTCTTTTCAGCCGCCGCCGATGGTTCTCATAGTTCTCGGGCATTCAGAGACAGCTCGGATGCCCATCCCAATGTGTATGACGTCGCAGACCCTACAACTCACCCCTCAAGCTTTCCTTTCGAGGCATCCCCGGCTCGCCCAATGCCTGCTGCCAATGCGACCGTTAGTATCGATCGCCACTCACAATCAGTGTGGAAAAGTGGTAGTAGACGGCTTTCCAGTGGAGGCCGTAGCATGAGTGCCTATTCCGACTTGAATGTTTTCGAACAGAAGCAGTTTGACCTGCTTGATAAGCTTGTCGGGAAGGAACCGATGCGCAAAGGGGAAACGGGTTCGGTGCGGGTGTCCCAGTCCAAGGAGACTAGACATCCGCCCGAAAGCCTGAGCCACTTGAATCCAGCATCGAGATACCATAGGTATAAGGAGACTGACAAGTTTGACTATTCCAGCTTCCCACAAAACCCGAACAACGGCATACATACAGATGCTGCAGAGCCAAGCAGCTTCGCGAGAAATAGTGCAGATTCCATCAACACTAGGTTTGTTCCTGATGAGCACACGAACGTTAACTGGCAGTTCAATGCTGGCGGCGACTTTAGCCCAAGTACGAATGGGGCAGGGTCTCGCCGCACACAGTCTGGTAGCCGACTCGGTCGACGATCCCCCACCAAAAGCCGCTCGCGGATGACGGGCATGGCTGCAGGTGCTGCTGCAGCCACTGCTGCCGGAATGGCCGCTTCTGGTGCATTCAGAAACGTAGGCTCGGGTTCGGAAGGTAGCAGCGAGGACGAGGGCAGTCTGCGCGCACGCGCCGAGAAACAATCTTCACCGCAGCAACAGCAAGATCAATCCGGCTTCGACGCCGACGTCTGGAGTGACAAGATCGGCTCTGAGCATTTCGTGCCGGTGCCTCCACCTCGAGGATCGGGCTCACCAACACGGCCGCCAATGCGACCTCCAAAGAGGCGGCCTACGGTCAGAATGACGAAGGGAGGCTCGGCTGGTCTTGTGGAGGAAGAGGACACAACCAGTGGCGAAGATCGGGCGGGCGGAGTTGCCGTGGACGGCATGGACAGCTCGAACGCTATGGACAGCTCGAACGCTATGGACATCGACACACCCATGGGCGAGTCTACCACTGTGCCCCACGCTGCGGCAGCTAATGGTGTACGGGGGGTACAGGTCGAACCATCTCGACCGGAGTGGAGGGCCGGTGATACAAACGGCTTCGCTACTACGGCTCCTCCCACTACTGTTCCAATCTCCGATCCATCGGGTGTCAAGCCTCGGTTCAACGTTAGCAATGCCGCCGGGTCGGAAGACACGGATGATTTTGGGGCAGGTTTTGCTGATCTCAAGAACGTGGAGCCGATTGCCCAGCGTGCAGCCGGTCTCAACTCGTTTGATGATCTGAAGACGCATTTACCTTTTGAGAGCAGGGCTTCAGTTAACGTCCCTGTTGACAAGCCAAAGGGAAGTCAAGAGGCATCCATCAACTTTCCCAAACCGCCAGTGCCTCCGCGTGCTCCAGCTCCATTGGCGATTTCAGGTCTCAAGCCGAGCGGATCTGCATGGGAGGCGCATGTTCACGAGTTCGAGATTTACTTGCGCGAGTGGGATAACTTCAACTCCAAGTTTGTGGACCATGTGCTCGCCCGGCAGAACCAGCTTAACAAGGCAAAACAGAAGAGCGGGCTTTCGCTGTTGTACGCACGCAATGTCAAGACCATGCAAGATTATGCCAGCTGGCTTGAGCAGGATCAACAGGTACACGAAAAGTGGACAGCATACCACAAAGAGCACCTCAAGCGGGTGCAAGAGTTCATGGCACACCAGGAGAAGATGAAGGAGTAAAGCTACAATATCCGGGTCTTTAAAGTCTCATGGAACATCGATACTTGAAAGCAGGGAGGGGACAAGCTTGCCGGAGTCGGCTCTGGCTCCGACGTTCTATGTTGGCCAGAGCGTTCTATATAACTGTGACGCCTGGTAGAAAAGCTCTGATGCTTTTGATTTGCGGCAGGCTTGTTTATCAACCTCGAGCTTTACCATTATTAGTACATACAACTTGCTGCATACTTCGTCACTAGACACCAGCCACATTTCTAGCTGGGAGTCTGGAACGAGAGGATGCGGTCTGTATAATGAGATGATACCCATTTTCGGCATCCACGATGCTTCTTTGGAACTTTGAAAAACAAGCGCTGGTGATTCTATCACATGTCGGCCCTGAAACGCGGCCATATGTAACCTTTCTTTCCCCTTTTCTTTTCATCTCCTTGTCATGACCGGAAGAGATATATCCCATGAGCTCTCTAAAGATATTAAATTTCTGAATTCCCATTGTATCAAGGAGGATGGAAGCTAGTAAATTCTGGTTCTTTATTCTTTCTCATGGAGGGTCCGACATGGTTTGGGTTGGATTCTATACATGGTTAGTCTTTTTTTTTGGGTTCAGGAAGGTTCGAGCTTTGCCTTGCCACTCCGGAACTATGTGAGCGTGTGGTCGGAGGTTTCTTCAGTGGATCACCTGAGAGCATACGAGGAGAGAGAGAGAGGTTCACGAACAGTTACTTGATTAAGCTTGGCAAAAACTCTCTGTCGCACATTTTAGCGGTTCTGAAGAGCTCTTGATATCGATGGTCCCGGGCATACGGGATAAAAGCCCGGAAAATGGGCATGAGCAAAAGCTGCAGATGCCTACGCACGCAGGATGGAGGTTAAGGGTTAGGTCGCTTAAGGCACAAAAAAAAAAAAAAGAAAAACTAAAATAAGACACCTCATTTCACCCAGCAAATAAATACGCACGGCAGAGAGGCAGATATGAAAGAGGAAGCGGTGACGTTGGAGCGAATGTGTATGTGTGTGTATGTGTGTGTGTGTGTGTCTATAGCTTTTCTATGCATATTTGCGTCTATGTATGCTCTAGCGCCGTTTCAGGCCAGTCTAACTGAGCCGCCCCTGGCAGCGTATTGATGTCCTCAGGATACTTCATACCAAGGAATGACCCGAAGAGGAACGGTGGACAGGGACAAGGAGGTTATTTTGGCGAGGTACTTTTGGTATAGCATTTTTCCCTACAATTATGTGCCAGCTCATCAGTATCCACACAAGGCTTTTTTAGAATTTTATTTCGGCATGAAAACGGGTTTGTCAGCCGCGATTGGAGGGTTGGAATCAGGGGTAACAGCCGCCCGGTACGACACCTAGTCTCAACTCTATCCGCCAAGTATATAGTAGATGTCAGTGATGGAACGTTGCGGTGGGTTCACCCAGGGGCCAAGATTAAATAGAACCAGGGAAGAAACAGGGGGGGGAAAGATGGCTTTTTAATGCGCCGCACGCAGAAGGTGAGAGGAGGGAAAATAATTTCACCCAAACCCCCCCGGGCGGCTGTCTGCGCGGGGCCAAGTTGCAGGCGTCTTTGTGCGCGCGTGTGTTATGTGTGTTCCGAAAAGAACACACGCGTGCAAGAAAGAAGAGAAAAGAGCCGGGGGCCCGGCCCGGCCAGTCCATCTCGGGACTTGATGTCTAAGCGAAGTGTTGGCAGCCGTCGCAAGTGCCGACGGAAGTATTTTGACATTTTTGTTCCTGTGTCACGGGGGGGTTTTTTTTTTCTTCTCTTCGTTTTTGATCAAAGACCCTGCCCGCCAAGAGCTGTCATACGGTAGCTTGTGAGTACGCAACAGCTGCCAGAAGGGGGAACTGTTCTGCAGAGAAATATCGGGCCGATTTGTGCTACGGCTTTTTTTTTCTTATTCTTCTTTTTCCTTAGGTTGGCATTCCGGGATGCCGAGGTTGTTCCCCCTTTCAAGTGTCAAATCATTCCAGGGTTCTACGGCCGAGATAGGAATCGGTCGCCCGGCCGAGGCAGAAGGTGGTGAGGATGGATAAGTAAGTAAACCAAGTGCCGGAGCGGGAACGGAGAATGACAGATATGTCCGTAGGAAGATTGTGACTTGCCGGTAGGGTGTCGACGTCTCCGGTGCATTAGGGGGATCGAGAGCGCTTTATCTGTCTTGTGCAGTCAAGGCAGGCAAGGGTATGCGTGGGACTTTGTACGTATTGCTTGCCGAATGAGGTATGTATGTCGGCTTGGAGATGTAAGATGGTAGGTAGGTAGGTGAGCTAGACTGACCAACATCTACTACCTTGGGTAGCAATAGGACTAGCCACTAGATCTAGCGCCTGCACGATCTTTCCGAATTCCGAGGTGCAACACATGAAAGTTCTTTTTTCTTGTTCTTTGTCTGTTGGATGCGAGGTCGAGACACACGGCAAAGCCCATTGACAGAATGCTTAGCTAGCGTGGTTCTCCGCCTTTATTCTAACGTGAAAAGCGAAAAGGAAAGAAAATCGGGATGCACCTATGCGGCGGTGTTCAAATGCTTGTGATCATGCATTAGGGAAGGTAGGTAGGTTGGGGTTACAAACTGCTGGCCACTATTCTTCTTCTCTTTTGGTATCTCCTTCCCACACTTGGTAGGTTGCTTCAGGTGAGGCGGGAGTCGAACCTGCCTGTAACCCCGCACTCTGCAATTTTATTCTTTTTGGTGCCTGGCACAAAACTACCTTACCTAGGTACCTGGGCTTAGACACGGCACGGCATGTCGTATCCGATGGCATAGTTGACTAATAATATCTTTATGCGTTTTATTCATGCTCACCTCGTGACACTTGTATTTTTTTCTTGTTGTGCATTTTGAGATTTATGGTTCGTAGGTATGCTTTGTTTAATTTTGTGATGCCCCCCGACCATACCGTACCATACCATGTGGGGGAAGAAAGAGACTTGAAAATAATGACGGGATGGTCGGCAGTGGCTGTGACTGTGACTACGGGTCATGCTAGCGCCCGCTTGTCACATGGAGGGGGAGACAGAGAAAGGAGAGAAAGGGGAGAAGGTTCATCATCAATCAGAGTTCTGTTCGTCGTCTAACGGGCCGTCAATCCAGATTGCATTAAGCCATTTTGGCAAAAGTCGATTCTGACCAATCAGGCAACTGTGGGGTTGGTAGATCCGGGGGTGGTAGACTGGGTCTAGTTCTAGAGAGGGGGTGGGCAACCTAGCAAATACCACCACGGCAGTAGTCGTCAGGGTCAGGGGTTTTCAGGGCCCTTGTCTCTAGTCTTTTTTGATGAGAACAGACGACAGTTATATTATACACACACCCCTTTTAATTAACTTCAACAAGCGACTGATCCATAACCGTCAATGCCTTGCCTTATAACAGGCTCGTTATCTTCTTTGCGGAGGTTTTTCTCATACATTGTTTTTCTGGGCATTTTCCATATTGGTAAAAAGAAAAGGATAGATCAGTAAAGCGTAAAAATCGCCCACACTATGCGTTTATATACTCTTGTATACCAAATAACAAACCATGGAATGTTATAATTGTATACTCCAACGAACCCAGCCATTCGCCGCATCATCGGGATCTCAACAGCATATGTTGTTATAGTCTAGAGCATATCAACCAACCCCCATTTGGTATGCATATCGTATATCGTCACACTTCATGAACCTGTGTTTAACAAAGGCTCCCAGACCAACTCGGCTTCTCAAGGCTAGCCTCGGGTGCTCCTAACCCATCACGCAAACACATTTTGTGGTACACTATCCATACATTATCCATACACTAACACACACACACACACACACTTTTTTTTCAGTAATCCACACCCAACAAAATAAACCAAGACAGCCATCCATCTCTCACCCTTCACACCCTCCCGAATGTGGACAACCCATGCAGGAAAATCCTCCCAAAAAGGGTCCCCTACCTTTCTCCTCACGTTACCTAACCATGGCGCACATCCGCGAAAAAGGGGCCGTCAAACCGATGGATATTCTCCGGTTGGACGGTCGAATCTCTCATATACTATTCGACAATATACCAAAATCTTCTATCCACTCTGTGGAGCACAAAACAGGCACACTTGCATCAAAATCTTTCCCGCTCGCCGTCTACTTCCACTTCAGAATACGTGGTATTGTACACACACACATATATACGCATACACCACACCCCACACGCACACCGCCTGAGGCGGATCATTTCAGTCCTAGCAAACTTCTTTTTATGGGCGCTTGTAGAGTTGACTGTTTGGCCTTTTGCTGTTCTTTTTTTTTTCTCCTCTTGGAGTTTCTTCTCTTTTTTCCTTTTTTGCCTCCTCGCTAAACATGCAAGTTCGTTAGCGACCCTGCGCATCCCCCAGATACACTCTCATATGCTTTTGTCCACCTGACCACATCACACCCACCAAGACGCGCCAATGGGCCCTGATCTGCGAAAAAAATAAAGCCTAAGAGAAAAAAAAGCAACAAAGAGAATGGAAAGCATCAGATTTGGGGGCCAGTTAGGTCGGTTGGCGATCGGGAGGAAAGTCTGGGGAAAGCAGCATCGCTGTTTGTTGCCCATACCCCTCTCCCCCACTCAAACACACGCACACACACACACAACTATCTCCCAGTTCCCCCTTTCTATTGTGGCACGCCTCTAGGAAAACAAACACGCCCTCCCATCTTTCCACTCTTCAAAATATACAAATAGAAGCCACAATGGTCGCGATGGCATAATTTTAGTAAAACTGGTTGGGCTTTGAAACCAGATTTGAACAAAGTTAAGTTTCTGAAGGGAAAATTATATGATACGTACGTATCCAGGTATGTAATCAGAAAAACCTGTCCTATACCACGTATTCTACCTTTATTATCATACTAAACAGGCCCAAGATGATCACAAGAAATCATGGGTGAGGGGAACTATAGCACAATAGAACGAGAACCAAAAAAAGAAAAAGAATGCAACAGACCCAGCACAAAATGTAAGCATAAACATGCACCACGGCACGAGTCTAATCCCTTTTGATTTTGCCTTTAGCTAAACTGGGAAATATGAGCCTCTT
>JAVHJQ010004280.1:3540-19097 GCA_031306095.1 Pyricularia sp. CD86 | reverse complement strand
GGTCAGAGGCGACGCAGTTGAAGGTTACGTTGGTGCCCTGGCCGGCCGGGGTGGGCGGGATGGGCGGCTGTGTGAGATCGGTCAGGGTTATGGAGATGTCAGACTGCTGTGCCAGGACGGCGGCGAGCTCCTGGCCGATGAAGCCCGCGCCGCCTGTGATGAGTATGGAGGTCATGGTATGGATGGAGTGCGTGTGGGTATAGAACGGGTAGTGGGTGAGGATTGCGAATGGTCTTCCAGGGCTGGTTCCTGCCGGCTCGTGATGAACTACAGACTAGATAAATGCTAAGTTGAGGGTATCGGATCAAGTCAACACAAAACATCACATAAAGCACGTAACATTAATTTTCCGGACACGAGGAATCACAAACTCGCCGCTAATGACGCAGCGAGGCCTTCCCTCCGCATTTTGCAGGGCACCCCGCGGGGCAGAGGGTTCGGCTCCGGATTGGCCGTTTTAGCGTCTGAAAAGTGCCCACCAAGCTTTGCGGTCGTTCCACTGTTGGGGTTGATGTTTGTGAGTTGTTAGCGTCCTTAGTACAGTAAAGTGGGGGTGAGGGGGGTAAAATAGTGTTCGGCGAGAAGACCGGGTTTCTTGGAGGTTGCATGACAAATACTATGGGGTATCATCAGTAGTGCTTCACTTGACTATGTGCAAAAAGACTACTCGCTCCGGTTAGCTTGCCGGGTCCAGAACGGAATGACACGGCGTGCAGAAGGCCCACCCGGGTTCGGCTCTATGCGAGGATGATGCCCGATTGTCGGCGGGTGGGTCAGGTTTGGCTGAGACGCTGACGCATGTGTAGAGGATCAAAAAAGAGTGAAAGGCATTTTTTTTTATCAGTTAACCGTCAAGCATGCTTAAGACCTTCATAGAACCGCTTTGTTACTTTTCATCTGAATCTTAGCTCACTAACTCACCCTCTCATTCACGCAACCTTACATCTTGGCCCCATCTACAACCCCCAATGTCCACCAAGATGGAGTACGTCCGCCTCGGCAACAGCGGCCTCAAGGTCTCCAAGCTGATTCAAGGCTGCATGGTCTTTGGCGACCCAAACTGGCAGGGCTCCCCCTGGACCCTCGGTGAAGAGGAGGGCATGAAGCTGCTCAAGAAGGCCTACGACCTGGGCATCAACACGTGGGACACTGCCGACACGTACTCCAACGGCGCGTCCGAGGTGATCATCGGCAAGGCGCTGAAAAAGTACAACATCCCACGGTCCAAGGTCGTGATCCTGTCCAAGATCTTCAACCCGGTCATGGAAGACGGCAGCCGTCCTCCCAGCGTCAACGACGGACCTTGGGTCAACCAGATGGGCCTGTCCCGCAAGCACGTCTTCAAGGCCGTCGACGACTGCCTCAAGAGGCTCGACACGGACTACATCGACGTGCTGCAGATCCACCGGCTGGACCGCGAGACGCCCCCCGAGGAGATCATGCGCGCGCTGCACGAGGTCGTCGTCTCGGGCAAGGTCAGGTACATTGGCGCGAGCAGCATGTACACGTGGGAGTTTGCCCGCCTGCAGTACACGGCCGAGCTCAAGGGGTGGACAAAGTTTATCTCCATGCAGCCCTTTTATAACCTGCTGTACAGGGAGGAGGAGCGCGAGATGATTCCTTTTTGCAACGCCACCGGAGTCGGCGTCATCCCTTGGTCGCCTCTTGCCAGGGGACTGCTGGCGCGGCCGGCAAAGAAGGAGGATGGAGCAGAGGAGTCTCTCAGGGAGAAGACGGACGCCAAGGCCAAAAAGTGGAATGAATCATCAAACCCGGCCATCATCGACCGAGTACAAGAGGTTGCGGCCAAGAAGGGCACCAGCATGGCCGTGTTGGCGACGGCGTGGGTGTTACACAAGGGTTGCGCGCCGATCCTGGGTCTGAGCACGGAGAAGAGGATTGAAGAGGCCGTGGAGGCGCTGAGCGTGAAGCTGACGGACGAGGAGCTGAGCTATCTTGAGGAGGAGTACCAACCAAGGACAGTGCAGGGGATGTAGAGGCTTTGGTCGCATGGTCGATATAGCGTGTAATATACCCAATCATGAACAGAAGAGACTAATTCAGAACCTTGAAAGAAAACGCCATGGTGGTGGTCTCGGCTGAAGTGCAAGGCTTTTGTGCCATCTGATGTTTCTACCGGGTCAGAATGCCAAGTAAGGGGGGCAACTATAGTCAGAATATCCTTGAAGTTTTGATCAAAACTAAACTGGCAAATTTAGCCAGTCTTGGGCGCAAGCTCTACGGAGCTGCTTGTTGACCAACAGACTGCCTCCATTCAAGTGTTCAGGACAAAACCTCTGAAAATTATACCTGGTTCGCTATAACTGCCACGCGTGCTGCAAAAAGTCCCAATGGTAGTTCATGATCGTCTGATTAACAGTTCGGCCAACGTAGCCGAGTAAAGGCCATGCATTAGAGTTTTGCTCATTCCTGCAATCTCGCGTTACTTATAGCCATGGTCAGCCTTACTTTGGCTTCTCAACCAGCCTCTTTCTGTGTTTGCTATCGGTCTTGACCACCTCAGTCAGTGGTAATTGTTCTTGTATGTCTTGCATACGTAGAAATGCTCCAAAGGGTTCTCGTCACATAGTCCTCTGACGAAGCAGCAGAGACGGCGATCCCGTTTACTCCCATCCTCAGCCCACCTTGGGATTCATCTTCTGTTTGGCAGCCGGCTCTCATCAGACGTTTACAGTCTGCGATCCTCGCTCGCAAAAGAGTGGCATCGAGCAACAAAAGACGTTTGATGTTTGGCTCTATTTACGGCGCTGGTTGTGTGGTTCGGCTACTGGAATTGACAAGGCGGAGAAGTGATGCCTCGTTCCGGAGGTGATTGTCGTCCAAGCTGTATCCTATTTTGGCATCTTTCTTGACGATATCGCATGACATTCAACTTCTTGGCGAGCAATTAACCTAGCCACTCAAGTACAAAAGTTCTTTTTGGGTGGAACAATGGTGTTTCTCACCATGAAATTCACTCCATCGCAAATGGGGTTAGGACGTGTCAAAAATATGGTACCTGATGCCCTCTGAGCGTCAGGTAACTTACTCAAAATAGTCGTAAAGGATTGTTTGGCCAGTTTATATATACTTTTGGATACTGATGCATACCAATTCCGCATTGACTCACTTTGCGCCAGGTACCACTCACATGTTTCATAGGCAAACGTCGAAGCTATCGGATGAAGCTTCAAATCCTTGATCATGCAGCGGTGTCCTTGAAACACTATTTCGGTAACCGAGAAGACAATCGTGTTGCTTATCTGCAAGAAGTTTCGTTTATTTTTCTCAACTTAAAGACAGCCTGCCGGCTTTCCGACTGAAAAAAAAACTCCCGAACCAATCTCGTCACTAACATGAACAAAGACGACCAGGGCTGGCCCTATTATTTCTTTTGTTTGGACTTTGGAGCTAGCAAGTCCAACAAGGTCGATCTCGTGTCCTTCAACAGCCATGGCTGACACAAAGAGCTCGGCCGGGGGCACAAGCCCCATCGAGCGCGTCAACAGAGCCGACTCGGCGGGCACTTATCTCTCCGGGGAAAAAGATGCCATCGACCAAACGTCCCACGATAAGCCGACCGCAGAGGAGCTGGTCACCCTCCGCCGCGTGGCCTCCAAGATCCCTCTCGACATCTACTCCATAGCCTTCATCCAGCTTTGCGAGCGTTTCTCCTGGTACGGGACCATCATCGTCTATACCAACTTCATTCAAATGCCCATGCCCGAGGGTTCCACAACAGGCGCGCCCCTCACGCGGGACGGCCAACCAGGTGTCCTGGGCATGGGCCAACAAGCCTCAACCTCTATAACCCTGATGAACAATGCCTTCGGCGCCTGCATGCCGCTCCTCGGCGCCTACATTGCGGACCAGCACCTCGGCCGATATAAAACCATCTGCGGGGCGCTGGTGATCGCCGTGTTAGGCCATCTGGTCCTCGTCATAGCCGCCTCCCCGCCCGTGCTGGCCCAGGGACGCTCAAATGCGCTTGGCGCTCTCATCACCGGTATGCTCACCGCCAGTTTCGGCGCCGGAGGTTTCCTGCCAAATATCAGCCCTATGATCGCCGAGCAGATCGACACAGAAAAGGGTCCTCGAGTCATAGTGTTGCCCAAGACCGGCGAACGCGTCATCGAGGATCCGGCCGTCACCATCAACCGTGTCTACAACTGGTTCTACCTCTTCATCAACATCGGCGCCTTGGTGGGCCAGGTAAGCATGGTGTACGCCGAGGCATACGTCGGGTTCTGGCTGTCATTCCTGCTACCGGCCATCATACTTTGCTTCTGCCCCTCCATCATGTGGTGGGGTCGCAAGCGCTTCAAGACCAGGAAGCCCGCAGGGAGCGCATTGAGCAAGGCCTTGAGGACCTTTTTGTTGGCCAACAAGGGGAGATGGCATATCCTGCCGTGGGTCACTTATCAGAGGCTCAACGACGGTACGTTTTGGGAAAACGTCAAGCCGAGCAAGTTTGCGCCTGGTACGAAGCCCAAGTGGATGACGTTCGATGATGCCTGGGTTGATGAGCTGTAAGTTTGTTGTTTTCGACGTCATCTCAAGCCAAGGAAGCTGTTGGCTGACCACGTTTGACCCAGCCGCCGCGGATTTGCTGCTTGCCAGGTTTTCCTGTGGTTTCCAATCTACTGGCTGTCTTATGGTCAGCTCAACAACAATCTGATCTCACAGGCCGCTACCATGAGGCTCGATGGCGTTCCAAACGACCTGCTAACGAACCTGGATCCGATAACCCTGATAACGTAAGTACGAGCAGACCCTGGACCTGTAAATGACTCATCAAAGCTGACCTTAGCAACCAGCTTGATCCCGATCTTCGACTTTATCATCTATCCCTTCCTCCGCAAGCACAAGATCAACTTCACGCCCATCAAGAAGATCGCCGCCGGCTTCCTAACAGGTGGCGCGGCCATGATCTGGGCGGCCGTGGTGCAGAACCGCATCTACAGCATCTCCGAGTGCGGAACCATGGCTTCAGGCACGACAGCCACCGGCGAACAGTGCGCACCCGTCGACCTGTCCGTGTGGGCGCAGACGGGCTCGTACGTGCTGATCGCCGTGTCGGAGATCCTGGCCTCCATCACGTCGCTCGAGTATGCCTTTAGCAAGGCGCCCAAGAACATGCGATCCACAGTCCAGGCAATCTCCATGTTCACGACGGCCATAAGCAGCGCCCTGGCCGCGGCGTTTGTGCCGCTCAGCACCGACCCGTTGCTGGTGTGGAATTACGGGAGCACAGCTGTCATTTCCTTCGTTGGAGGCGCTTTGTTCTGGTGGACCTTTAGGAGGTTGGATACCGAGGAGGAAGAGCTGAACGAGCTGCCTGAAGGCAAGTTGTTTGCCGGCAGCGATGAAGAACGATAGACGCCGGATGACATGAATTTGGGACCTAATTAATTTCGTCTGGTAGAGAAGATGTATAGAATCCCGTAGTTTTAATTTCAATGGTGTTGGCTACTTTCCGTTGGTGGAACTACCCGCCCAGAGAGTGGGGCGATCTCCAAGTTACCTTGGCAATCAGCTCAAGGAGCATTATCCTTTACCTTCGGCCGGTAGCTCCGAGCTTCACAGATCCATACCACACCCAAGCCTTAAAAGATTCAGGTTTCGAATACGTGCCTCTAGCATATTGACAAAGCTACCGCCGAAACTATTATTGCTGAATTTTTCTCCATTACTTTCACATGAGTCAATAAAATCCGAAACAGCTCGCACCAACCAGCTTCGTATTCCCATCACCATGTCAGCCTCCCAGCTCCTCCGTCGAGCCACAACGCGACAACCACGCCTCTTCCGCCTCGGCCAATTCAGACGCAGATACACCACTCCGCCGCCAGAACCCACCAAACCTCCACCCGAAGCAATTTCACCGTCTGCCATCCGCCGACTCGTCGCCCGGCTGCCCCGACCGCTCCGACCGTACGTCGCGCGCCTCGAGTCGGCTCCGCTGTCCCACATCGCTGCCTTTCTGATCCTGCACGAGCTGACCGCCGTCTTGCCCTTGATCGCCCTGTTTGCCTTGTTTCATAACACCGACCTGCACGTCGCCCCAGTGGCGTGGGTCGCGGAGCAGTATGGGTCGTACGTGGAGGAGGGGTTGGGCAAGTTTGAGCGGTACTTTCGGCGCAAGGGTTGGTTCGGCCTGAACGAGGCTGCTTCCGAGGATGGCGAGCAATATTCAAGCGCCGATGCTCTCACCAAGGTTCAGGCCGCTCAGGGTCCTTACCGCATCGTTGTGGAGGTTGCGCTTGCCTATGCCATCACCAAGGCCATGTTGCCTTTGAGAATAGCGGGCAGCTTGTGGGCTACTCCGTGGTTTGCCGGGGTTATTGTGAGGGCCAAGTCCTTTTTTCGGAAGAGGTAGCCGTCAACTACGCATACCACTTGGACTATTGACCCTACAGTGAACGGAATGTTTGAGACTGATTTTGCTGCATTGTCTATCTAATCTGACTTGTACAGCATGTTTCCTTGACATGAGCAAATCGCCCTTGCCGTGATACATCCAGCCGAGTCAAGTATATTCGATATTCAATCCGTCATCAAAAGTCTCCTTTATTGTATTTCCCTCTTCGAGAAGCTTACGGCTTCTCGTAGATCCAGGAAGCCTGCGAGGCCTGGTAGCTGACGACCTCACCCTCCTTGAACCAAAGGGCGATCTCCTTCTTGGCGTTCTCGACGCTGTCGGAGCCGTGGCAGACGTTGCGGCCGACGTCGATGGCGTAGTCACTGGGGATAGAGGCTTAGTATCTTGTACATCTGCAAGTGGTCAGGGTCTGCAACTTACCCACGGATGGTGCCAGAGGCCGAGGCAAGGGGGTTGGTGGCACCGAGGAGAGCTATGCGTTGTTAGTTCATGCTTTGCGTGGGATGGATGGAGGTTTCACATACTACGGCCGGTCTTGACGGCGTCACGGCCCTCCCAGACCATGGCGGCAATGGGGCCGCTGTTCATGTCTGCACCGGAATTTGTTAGCTTGGTTGTCCCACGTTTAATTACTCCAGGGGGAAACACTTACACTCAACGAGGCCAGCGAAGAAGGGCTTGTCCTTCAGGTCGGCGTCTGCAGTTCACTGTCAGTCGAAGCTCAAGATGCTGATGGATTATGCACTTGTAGACGTACAGTGCTGCTCGAGGTGGGCCTTGCCGGGGGTGACCAGCTTGATGGCAACCAGCTTGTAGCTACGAGGCACGAGTTTGTCAGTTGCACGTCCATGTCAAAGGCAGCAGTGGGAGCGGCTTTAGACTTACCCGCGCTGCTCGAAGCGGGAGATGATGGGGCCGACCAGACCGCGCTATATTCCGACTTGTTAGAGGTTTATTCATGATGCTGTCTGAGGTAACATGCTGCCATCATACCTGGACGCCGTCGGGCTTAATGGCAATGAAGCTACAAATATGGTCAGCAAGAGTCGAGCAATGATGGGAAACCGTAATATAAGTTCATATAGAAGTATATAAACCCCCAGGACAGACAATGACAACTTACGTCTGCTCGGTGGACATTTTGGCGGTGTTTTCGTAGATGGTGGGAGAAATTGGAGTACTAGGTTCTTGAACGTAAACGACAGAAGCTGGGCCTGGCTTTTGTAGGTGGTAAAAATTGACCAGACTGAGGAGGAGGCATAGCAGCAACGCAAAATTTGGCGGGGTAAATATTTTCTGCCTTTGCTGGTGCCCAAGCTTGATGGCGGGGTCTCCCGTCGTGGCGCCGTTGCTACTGGGCTTGGGCTGCGAATCGGGGGAGGCCATGGTCGATAAACAGACCCGTAGTGTTTATGCAACAATGGAGGATCAAGCTGGGCAGAGGTGGTATGGAGGTGCAGCTAGACTAGTTGGCGGCGATGAAATTTTGGCCATGTAAGTGACCGTTGCCGAAATTGAAATAGAGGACAGCCAATTGTTTTTTTATGATTTCTGTTCAGTTGACAATCTTGCGGACTTTCTTCTTTGCGAAGATAGAAACAGTAAAACAGCAGTTTGCACCGAACCCCTGGAAAAGCCACCGACGACGAGCTGGCAAATTCATCCCGCTTAAGTGCAAGCGCAGGAGGTAGAGTTGGTGCCGATCAAGGCAAGGTACTTAGTAGGGTAGATGAACCTAGATCTAGCGGGGAGCATATTGCTTCTGGTGGCATTTATCACTTGGCAACGTTCATATTAGCTTTCACTTCACCGTTATTCCTCTTCCCCTTCCTCTTCCTCTCCATCTCGACTTTTCCATCTTTTTTCTCCAAGTGAGGTACGGTATGTTTCCATATTTCCTTTGTATTTGACTCCGTCTTGTCCATCCAAGGTACCTTAAGCGTCTTTGTCCCGCATGGATTAGGTGGGTACGTCAGACTGACGCTAGTCCATATTTGTCATAGCCCCCCTGGGAAACTGGACAGCTTGAAGGAGCTCAATTCAGCGAGACTGTTGAGAAAGAAGCGACTTGAACCTTTGCAACCATTGTGCGTGCAGGCCACCTACTACCTGCAGCTCAGATTACATATTTACAAAATGCGGTCCTCCAGCTGGAGCTGGGCGACAGTCTTCTGTCTCCTATTCTCCCTCTTTACACCAGTATTCATGGTCAAGGAGCATGACTTCAAAAAGTGCGACCAGTCCGGCTTTTGCAAGCGTAATCGGGCCTATGCCGATGCAGCCACCAGCTCTACCTGGTCATCCCCATACAATGTCTTCTCCGAGTCCGTCGCCTTGAAAGACGGCAAACTCGATGCCATCATCCTCAAAACCATCGCTGAAGATGGCGCAACTGTTCGATTGCCCTTGACTGTGTCGTTCCTCAAGTCTGGCACTGCCCGCGTCACCGTCGACGAAGAAAAGCGTCTGAACAAGGACATTGAGCTCAGACATGGCAGCAACGCCCGCAAAGAGCGCTACAATGAAGCTGAGAAGTTCGCCATTGTCGGTGGCTTGGACGTGGATGCCGAAGCCAAGGTTGCCTTTCAGGACAAGGACCAGATCACAGTCAAGTTCGGCCCCGAGGGCAAGTTCGAGGCCCACATCAAGTTCGCCCCCTTCGGCATCGACTTCGAGCGGGACGGCAGCAGTCAGATCAAGTTCAACGACCGTGGACTCTTGAACATGGAGCACTGGCGGCCCAAGATCGACAAAGCCGAGTACGAGAAGGACTCCGAGGGCGAGAACAAGGACGAGAACAAGGAAGAGAAGCCACAAGGCGAGGACGAGAGCACATGGTGGGAGGAGACTTTTGGAGGCAACACAGACAGCAAGCCTCGTGGCCCCGAGAGCATTGGTCTTGACATATCATTCGTCGACTACGAGCACGTCTTTGGTATCCCATCGCATGCAGGCCCCTTGTCTCTGAAGGAGACACGCGGTGGCGATGGTAACTACAACGAGCCCTACCGTTTCTACAACCTCGACGTATTTGAGTACATCCTCGACAGCCCCATGAGTCTCTACGGAGCCATTCCTTTTATGCAGGCTCACCGCAAGGACTCAACTGTCGGTGTCTTCTGGCTGAACGCAGCCGAGACTTGGATTGACATCACCAAGGCCAAGTCTTCCAAGAACCCCATGGCTCTCGGTCTGGGCTCAAAGAAGACCACGCAGACCCACTGGATCTCTGAGAGCGGACTTTTGGACGTTTTCGTTTTCCTAGGCCCAAGCCCCAAGGATGTTATCCAGAAGTACGGCGAGTTGACTGGCTTCACCGCCATGCCGCAAGAATTCTCTTTGGGTTACCACCAGTGCCGTTGGAACTACATCTCCGATGACGATGTCAAGGATGTCGACCGTAAGATGGACAAGTTCCACATTCCTTACGACGTCATTTGGCTCGATATCGAATACACCGATGGTAAGAAGTATTTCACCTGGGACAAGGACATGTTCAAGGACCCCATCGGCATGACCAAGAAGCTTGATGAGCACGGCCGCAAGCTCGTTGTCATTATTGATCCGCACATCAAGAACGAGCCTGGATACCCAGTCGTTGAGGAGCTCAAATCCAAGGATCTGGCAGTCAAGACCAAGGATGGCAGTATATTTGAGGGTTGGTGCTGGCCTGGAGCTTCCCACTACATCGACGCTTTCAACTCCAAGGCCGTCGAGTGGTGGAAGACCCTCTTCCAGTACTCTTCATTCACCGGCACCGCCGAGAACGTCTTCATCTGGAACGACATGAACGAGCCGTCTGTCTTTAACGGACCGGAGGTCAGCATGCCCAAGGATAACCTGCATCACGGCAACTGGGAGCACAGAGACGTGCACAACCTCAACGGCATGACTTTCCACAACGCCACTCACCAGGCCCTCATCTCTCGGAAGCCTGGTGAGAAGCGCCGGCCTTTCGTGCTCACCCGATCCTTCTTTGCGGGCTCGCAGCGTCTCGGTGCCATGTGGACTGGTGACAACCAGGCTTCTTGGGAGCACCTCGGCGCCGCGACCCCCATGCTTTTGAGCCAGGGCATTGCCGGATTTCCTTTCTCCGGTGCCGACGTGGGTGGATTCTTTGGCAACCCCGAGAGTGAACTGATGGCCCGTTGGTATCAGGCCGGTGCCTTCTACCCATTCTTCCGTGGCCATGCCCACATCGACGCCCGGCGCCGTGAGCCGTACCTTGTTGGAGAACCTTACACTTCCATCATGACCAAGGCGCTCCGTCTCAGGTACAGCCTGCTTCCCTCGTGGTACACCACGTTCCAGCAGGCCGCAACTCAGGGTACGCCCATCATCCGGCCCATGTTCTACACGCACCCGTCCGACGAGGGCGGTTTCGCCATCGACGACCAGTTCTTCGTCGGCGAGACTGGTCTCCTCCACAAGCCTGTGACCGAGAAGGACAAGAACACGGTGGATATTTACATCCCTGACGACGAGGTGTACTACAACTACTTCACCTACGGCGCCATCGCTACCACCAAGGGCAAGCACACAACCATGCCTGCTCCTCTCGACACGATCCCGCTCCTCATGCGCGGCGGTCACATCCTTGCTCGCAGGGACATTCCCCGTCGATCGAGCGCCCTCATGCGCTTCGACCCGTACACTCTCGTGGTCACATACCCCAAGTCCGGCCGCAAGGCTGAGGGTTCGCTGTACGTTGACGACGGCGACAGCTTCGACTATGAGACCCAGCAGTACGTTCACCGCAAGTTCGTGCTTGAGGACAACATCATCTCGTCGGCCGACTTTGAGGGCCGTGACCAAGCTGCCCTGCGCAAGATCAAGCCTGGTTCCTGGATGAAGGCCTTTGAGACTGTTGTGGTGGACAAGATTGTGGTTTTGGGAGTGCCAGCGTCCAAGTCTGCAGGAGATAGCATTTCAGTCACCGTGGAGGGCACTGGTGCTGACGGAAAGCCAGTCAAGAAGACGGTCGAGGCCGAGCTGGTCAAGACGACAACGACTTATGCTGTTATTCGTGGCGTTGGTGCCCGTGTTTCAGCGGACTGGAAGGTTTCTATGGCTCTGTGAGTGGGAGATGTTGATCTGGTAGAATAGATATTTTCATCTCTGGGAACTGGGTAAAATGTACAATAGGAATTGAGCATTTTAATCCCCGCTGCACATTGGAGAACGACTTCTATGTCGTAGTCGAGTGCATTGGTGTGTTAATTCGGGGATTTTGGTAGACTGGTGATTGTACCAAATCGACCATTTACTTTAGTCGACTCTAGAGAAAGCTGCGAGCTAAGGCATAGTGGTTTATAACTTTGCAGTATTATTATTACTATGTACCTTGTCATCCTCAAACCCCATTTCCAAGACTTCATTCCCAACACGTTGACAACATGCCCAACTTTTGCTATTTCTCTCACCGTCCTTTTGATCTAAAACTTGCCAATCATCAAGTTGCCCAACATCTCGCGGCCGGTGACCACAGTGGTGCGCCACAAGGTCGGGAAGTCGAGGGTGCTGCTGAGACCGTCGGCAAAGCCAAAGAAGAGCATGGGCGGGATCCAGCCGCGGGCGTACTCGAGAGCGAAGCAGCCCTCGGGCATCTTGTACTGCTTGACGGTGCCGCGGTGCAGGTGGTGGACGCTGCCGGCCGGGTAGACCTCTGGCTCGTACTCGCCGGGGACGTAAGCCCACTGCTCGCCGGTCAGGATGTTGAAGTAGTCGTCGGCGGTGTGGCGACCGGTGTGGCCTTCGGTGCCGATGGCGGTGCCGAAGATGATGAGGTACTCGGTGACGCCTGGTCTATTGTTAGATGAATTTGGTACGAACGGGGGGCCGTAACTGAGGTAAGAGGACAGAAAAAAAAAAAGAAAAAAAAACTCACTAGCATGGATAATATACATGCCACCCATGGCACCGCCGGCGTTGTTAAACACCCATTCCTCCTGGACGCTGATGTACTTGGTCGTCTCGGGACGGGCGCGCAGCTCATCGACGATGTGGCCGACAATGGCGCGCGTGTTGTTTCCGTGCCGGGCGATGGCCTGGTTGGACAGCTCGTGCAGGTGCTTGTGATCAAACACGTAGAACGAGTCAAGGCGCTGCTCAGCAAGGTAGACGAGAGGCGAGACGACGGCCAGGAGGACAGCCACGAAGCGGAGGAACCCGCTAATTGGGGACGACATGGTTGTCTAGGGTTGGCTTGCTTGGAATGAAAAAGAGATGCACAAGATTGAAAGGAAAGGATGCGTGCAGTGCACGCGATGACCTGACTGATATAGTCTTTGGTTTCAGGGGTACAAAAGCATACTGGGATTTGGTGACGAGAGATCTGTACAGTCTGACTTTTTTTTCTTTAGTGATTTCCCATCCTTGATGTCGGTCCCCGAGGCTACCGAATTTCTGGGCATACAATCCCTGCCGTCGTGATTTTTCCAGGGTCTACTACCTGGGTTAGCCCCGCTTAATCGACGACAGTCCAATCAACGAAATATGAGCCCTGCACGTCATCAGGGTACCCTGACGGAACTTGAGCTGCCGTCTCGCGCCACTCCTGACCTGGGCCAGAAAGGCACCCGGCGGTCAGTCTGTGGTTTTGGTAGTAGAATGTGTAAATCAGATCCAGAACTAATAGTGACAGCTTATTTAAGGTTCATGTCGCGTCTTATCATTAGTCTACCGCCCCACAGACCAGAGAACTCGGGCTACAGCTTGGTGTAATATACAGTCTCCTGACAAGGCTACCAGCCCAGCTGCGCTCGCTTGATCCGTTCAGGCTTCTTCGCAGCATCATTCATAATCTTTTCCAGAAGTTTGCTACAGAAATAATGCGTTAGCATGTGTCCCAGAAGCAAGCATGTTCACACAAAAACTTACCTGACTGGCAGCCCGTTTCGCTGTCCCTCTTCTCTGGCCTGCTCCGCCAACTCCATGTCGTGTTTTGTATGCAGCTGCATATGCTCCAGTACTTTCTTCCTCTGTCCTGCCTCTTTTGCCGACCGCACTACGTGCTCGCAACCAGCTTCTGCACAGACCCATGTACCCATTGGGCCAGTCGGTTTATCCGTCTGCAGAGGGTACGAACGGAGGACGACCTTTGTCGCCGTACCGCCGATACCACTATCAGATTCATCACTGGACTCGTCGTCAGTGTCTCCAGTGTACTGGTCCTGTGGCGTTTGGGCCGTTTCAGCTCTAGATATCTTGGGCGGCCTCCCCCGGCGCTTAGACGGAGCAGCGTTGGCTCCTATTGATCTTGGTCCTATCGGACTTGACTCGGGAGAAACTTCAGCCTCGGTGTGGTCCATTTCATCCAATGGACGCTTTTTCGCGACAGATAGGCTTAGACGTGGTGTTTTGCCGGCATAAGACCTATTCGGAACACGACTAGGTGTGGCCACTTCCTCCACCGACACGAGTGTCCGATGTTGACGACGCACAAGCCTTTCAGGTATCTCCTCAATTGACTGCATGTGGACCAGTTTTGTTATTGGCTGTTTGGCCTCCTTTTCCAGCCCTTCCCATAAAGGTGAACCCTTCCACTGCTCCGGGTCCAAGTTCTTCAGTAGATCGGCTGCGTATAAATTCAGAATCTCCTTGGGGATGGAATAAGCCGAGTTGGGAAGCTTGCATTTCTTATACATCTCGGATGTAAATTTCCCGTAGGTGCTTCTGCGACCCGCCTCTGATTCCGCGGCGATGTCTTCCAAGAGGGTAACAATGGTAGGTATGTTGGACTGGGGAAGGTTTTTGAGGCCGTTTTTGGCGGTCGTGGGAGAGATATGCGTAGAGACAGGCGTAGAGGTAGGCCCCTGGAGAGTAGATGGAGGTCCAGAAGGTGGAGGTAAAACTCGAGCAGGCAAAGGCCTGCTGGGCTCAGATTTCGCAACCTTGGATTTACCGGGCATGAACGAGGACTCAGCTGTGCTAGTTCCAGACATTTCGATGTCCACTGATGATCTTGTTCGCGAACTAGTCGCTGCCGCCGCATTCTTAGTTTTCTGGTTCTCCAGTTTGGCGACAATATCGGGATGTCTTTTTCGCATCCAGTGGAAAAAGCTTGTCCTGTCCCAATCGAATTCCGACTGTTGATCGAATTGGTCGAGCAGGAACAGGGCGTGCTTATCGCATCGCTTTTCAACCTCGCAAAACAAAACGCCGTCGCCTGCATTCTTGGCGTAATGGTAAAATATCTCGTCCAGTCGAGCGTTTAGCAGTGTTTGACGAATGGCCGATTTGGACTTTTTCTTGTTCCTCTCTTCTAGGTCCTGGTACGCAGCCATAATTTCCCAGTAGAGGGTAATAGCCTCAAACATGTTGAAATAGGTTTCGCGGTAAACCTTGGAAGGCTTGATCTCCATCCATCCGCCGATAGACCATGCCCATAAGGTTAATGGCCCATAGCCCATCGAAAACATGTTGCATTTGGGTACTTGTACGTAAACCGAGTTGCACCTGGGTATAGCGACTAAAAGTTGTTAGTAGATTGGAGACGGTCGTTGATTCGGGTTACTACCTACGTTGCGCTTCTGTATCCTGCTCCACAATCATCTTTCCTTTGACAATAAACGGACCGTCTAGGGCCACTTCGAGGAGATTCGCCATAGTTTTACCATCCTGTTGGAACACTGTCGCATCCTGCAAGTCAAACATGGGATCTTCAGACTCTGGGTCAGGGCTGGGCAACCCCGTCGTCGTTGCGGGATGAAGTACCTGGGCGATGTCATGGTAAACGGGTGGACCTCGCGGTTCTATAGGAGTTCCTGAGGATCGAGTTCGTCCGGATGGTTTTCTGGGAGGCACGCCCCGCGGTCTAGGGCCACTGCCTCGACCTCCCATGGCTGCAGTAGATGTGAGAGCCTGGTTTGGGTTGGCGGTCTGAAAGCATTTACGCTGTCAAAAATTTCGTGAAAGATTCCTGTCGGGGCAGCGAGGTGATAGATGTAGCAAGGCGGTGGGTGTGTCGAATAGCGAGAGTATGTGGCGTGAAATTGCTAATTGTCTGTAGGCGAGTATGTAAGGGCAAAACAATGATGGTCGGATAGGACGCGTGATATGATCCGCCGACAACGCGACAGTGGGGTAAGCAATTTAGTTGGTTGGAGAAGACATGCAGTTTCGCGTACGGAGTAACCCAACCCCGCAAAGCAAGCTCGTCCCGCTAGTGACCCCT
>JAVHJQ010004278.1:0-11017 GCA_031306095.1 Pyricularia sp. CD86 | reverse complement strand
AACAAAAAAAAAAAAAAAAAAAAGTACTGCCTGTACCAAAAGGGATTGTGAGGATTTGCGATGAGGGGCGCTTTTTTAGCTGACATCCAAAGCGCCTAACAACACGTGCTTCCCGCAGTATTGCGCCATTTTAGGTTCGCTTGTGGCCTATAAGCGAATCCAACACACTCCTCCAACTTACCGATTAAATCATCCTACTACTAACTACTATGCAGCTTGTGACGAATCCATTTCCACTATACAGATGCGTCTTCTATCCATCTGTGTATATGACCCGACTTTTTTTACAATGATGATTAAGACCAAAGGTCGTGCACTTCATCTTTGGTCTGTGCGACACACTTGTCTGCAATTAAGGGGTAGAAAAACTTTGTTGGTTTCCCCCGAAATGTAAATGCAAAAGTGCAAAAGAAACCCTAGTGCGATCCGCAATGCCTTATCGCCAAGAAGGTCGAGACCTATGAGGTTATGGTGATCCGCGACTATTTGTCTTCGAAAGAACCAATTGGTGTAGATCTGCACGTTGTCCTCCTTCAGTCGGCTTCTTCCGCCGTCAAGCACCAAGGTTCCGGCTTGGAAGCCTTGCAGATCTGTTTGAGATAGAAATCAGGAGAGATTGAGAAACAAAAGAAAGATCCCCCAAATAGAATGAATAACAAAATCGTACGATCCCTTGAACTCCGTGCCATGCTGGTGTCTTTGTGCGTGGTAAATAAGTGCAAAAAAGAAAACATGTTCCGTACCGCCAAACGCCATTTCCGATGCGGGTTTATCATGCGATGCATGCATGACCTGCATATTTTTGAGGTCAAAGAACAGAAACTTGATAATGAACAAATAAGGGACAAAATGCCTGCACGCAAATCCATCCATGATTATTATGTGCTTGCTTATATGTCGTTCGAGCTGTATTCAACTCCCTTCACCAGTCGAGAGTCATGTCGAATCGATCGGCGTTTCTTCAGTTGTGCACGGGTCGTAGGCCAAGGTCGCTCGACTCACTAGGCGCTCTCTCTCGGAACGGCCGCCAACGGCGCGCCTCCATGTGGAACCTCAGAAAGTCGTCCTCGCCATCGTAATCCGACTCTTGATCGGGCAGGCCAGGCTCGGCAGTGACGGGTGGCGGGTCGTGGTAGATCCAAGGCTGCTCAAGTCTGTGCAACACAAAGTCAGTAATAGGTCTTTCGATCGTCTACTTCCAAAAAGTTTGTGTATGGAAGCGAGGGCTCAAGACAGGGATAGTTAGAAGAACAAAAAGAAAACTTACGGGATAGCCATGCTTGGATTGACAAACCGCAACCCCTTCTCACGATCCTCGTCCACAGTGCTCCTCCTACGAACAAGTCTGATGGTCTCGTCGATCTCCTCTGGGTCCACCTCATTGTCTGGATCGAACGGGCTCTCCTCGGTCTCGAGAGTTCCATCAGGCCTGCGCACCGGATGGGGCAGGCTTCGCAGCGAAATATACTTCGTCAGCGGCTCAAAGACATGCCGGAAGTGGTAGCTATACGAACACGTCATCATGATCAGCGGTATAATGAACAGCGCTGCGACGAACGCTGTCCGTAACGCCAGGATACCCGTCATGACAAGTTGGAAGACTATTAGGCCGAAAATAATGCGGTGCGTGATAATGCGCCACATACCGCCGGTTGCATGCGTCGGGGCCTCCATGGCATACAAAAGCTGATATTTGTATGTGTAGTAGCCGAGGGTGAAGTAGACAAGGCCTAGCAGCAGAACCAAGTAGCCCCTCGGCAACACGCTGTATACGATGCAGAGGATAAAGACGAGCAGCGCCGTCGGCAAGTAAAATCCGTAGCTAAAGATAGGAGGCTTGTCGAGCTCAGCACGCTCGCGAGGTGTGCGGGCAAACCACCTGTACCATGGATATGTAAAAACCGACCCAAACTCGAGGAGACGAAAGGGGAAGAGACCGAAACCCTGAAGCATAATAAAGTTGATGTAAAAGTTGCTCAAGGACTCGATACCCTGGGCTAGTTCCGTCGTGAACCTAGTGATGTCACGCATGTCCTTTTGCAGGGCATCCCAAATGTTTGTGGCTGTGCCGAATGAGGTGAATACGACAAAAATGTTGAAGAAATTGAAGAAGAAGTTCTTGGATATGATAGAGAGCTCAACATCATCTCGACTCACAAGACCCTGCTTGTGAGAAAGCCACTCGTAGAGATACGGGACTGAAACGTTGAGTATGGACACGACGAGGGTGGGAAGTCCAGTCTGAACAAGTGCCTTGATGTTCTTATGCTCCGCAAGCCACTCAGACAGCTCGGGCCACCATTCGTTGACGGTGCAGAGGCTGAGAAGGGAGGCGATTGATCCGACAGGGATCAACCAGAATATGGAGAGAGTTGCGACGAAGAATGTGATAGTCCATGAGTGATACCTGCGTGACATCCTGGATGCATATGTGTTGCGCCAAACAACATCCCTAGGTGCCGGCGCCGGCTTAGTGAGCAGGCGGCCGGGTCTCGGGTCAATAAGGGTTTGAATAGCCATTTGACAGGCATCGACCGAGTCCATGGTCACAAAGGCGATGTCAGTAGGAATGTAGAACTCTTTGCGGGCCTTTCTGATCTCTTCGTCAAGCTTCCTGAGTTTCTCTTCGTAATAGTCGATGGCGTCAACCTTACGAGTTTGGAGTCCGAGCCAGCCAAACCAGAGACGGACCAACGGGCGCCCCTCGCGCTCCGTGTACTGATGGGCACCAGAATTCTCGCCAAGCAAGGGACTGTTTTCGACATTGTTTCCAACGTCCATAGCTGCCTCGGGGTCGTAGCCATTCTGATTGTCAGCAGAGCCCCCCCTGGAGCCATGTTGGTGGACTCTGTGTTCCAGGGACTCGTGAGGAGATTGCTCAAGGAACTTTGCCCAAGCCGACTCGAGCTTCCGCAGCAAGGGCTCTCTCTGCTCCATAAGCCTATCGAGAGGACCCCACTGTCGACAAAGCTTGACGCCCCTGACATGACCGATATGCAGCGACTCCACCAGTTCCTTGACCTTTTTCGAAGTACGATATTTGAAAGGGATTTCAGTGAGCCGGAAGGTGCGGTCTGTGATAGTGGACTTACTGCCTAGGTACTTCTGGCGAACAGCGAGAATCTTGACCGTTTCAGACCTAAGGAATCGGATGACGAGGTAGGTGAAGAAGTACGTGAATACCAGGTAGGCCCAGAGGTAGGCCTTGCCAGGGATCCATTTGTCATCTTCATCTCCGTCGTGTTTGTCTGGTTTATCTCTATCCTTGTCTGCTTCGTAGATGACGTGGATTGGTGCTAGAATGACGGCCGCGAAACAGAGTAGGACGGTAAAGATTCGCATGGACATTCGGAAGAACGATAGGAACTGATCAGAGGGCATTCGACATGTTAGTTGCGATTGTTCTTGCTGAACGGGCACTGACAAAAAAAAAAATAAAAGACATACCACATATGCGTCCAGTCCACCAGCATCCAGTACTAGTTGCTCGTCAATCCCATGTAGAACGGGTATCCATCCGAAAAAGGAGTCGGGCAGCGGCGGGAGACCGATGTGAGGCTCGAGATGGCATTTGCGTGCAGCGTAGAGACTTTTCCACCTGCTTCGAAGAAACTGCGCATGGGTAGTCGGTTCGGTCAGCATTCATTTGTATTCTTTTTGTTGTATACACGGCGCACCAAATGACACTCTACTTACGCAAAATGCGAGAAAGGCCGTAACACCCAGTGAGATCGAGATGGCAGCCTGCACCTCAATATCCCTCGCGCCGGGTTCTGCTGCCGCTGTGCCATTGCACGTCTTTTTGACGCCGTAGATATCCATGGCGACTTAAGACGGTGTGTTGGCCAGTAATTGCCGGGTGCTTGTCGAGGTTATGTTTAGGTGCATCTATGTGCCTTTTTCGAACTTTTTTTTTTTTTTTTTTTTTTTTGCTTCCGCGCGACGGTGACCTCCAGATGATTTTGCTGGGGTAGATAGGCTGTTAGGACCTTTCTTTCCTGCCCAATGACGTTAACAAGTGGGCCGAGCTTTGCGTGAGCACCTGCGTCAGAGAGAGAGACTCGGCTAGACTCGAAATGAGGGACAGAGTGAGCAAACAACGGTAAGCCAGCGATATAAAATGAATTGTCCTTTTTAGGAATGTGATGGTTTTCAACTGATCAAGCGATGGTATTATCAAGCGCGTAGCCCCAATAATGGCATGCACTTCTCAGGATCAAATCAAAAAAGAATTGACCTCGTACGGAAGCAACCTTCTTGGCAAATGGTTTACTCCGCAAAATCTCCAGTCAGAGATGCTCCACAAAAGTGTGGCTCATAGCACCGCCACAACTTCGTGCGGCCTCCGGTGGCGTGTGGAAGTACTGGAAGAATGCCTACCCAACTACCGTAGGACTGGCAACCGGGACTAAGTGAGAGGTTGGTTGTGGAACCAGAACCAGTGAGAGGCTATAGCCGTTCTGAGCTCTCATGGTTACTCAGGGACCATCGACACCCTGTTCTAATTTGTACGTTGTACTAAGCATGAGCTTAAGAGAGCTCACGTTGCATGTGATCGGCGTCAACAAGTGGCGCTCTGTGGGCTGGTTAGCTTGATTTGGTGGTGCATGAGACCCGCAAGGCCAGTGCAACGCGTCGGCAGTCGTCATCGTCATTGTCCCTCCCTCTTAAACTTGCCCTAGGTACGTACCCAAAGAAAGTCTGCCAACACCTGCCTGACAGGTTTCATCCTTGCGGCGTTCGACATCATTAATGCATCGGTTTGGGTGAACAGTGGTCTCTACTTTTATTTCATCCTTAAAATCCATAGATGACATCACTCGAGATGGTGCACCTTGAAGATTTACAAAACTACCTACACTCCAAGAGCTATTACATGTAGACGCAACGAGAAGAAAATTTGGATGATGCCCGCAGTTTTACATACCAGACAAAAAGCTGCCTAACTCGCAATATCGCGGGGCAGTAAACTTGACAAAAGCGAAACAAAATACGTATTGTGTGCCTTATTGGTGTCATGTCCACGCGGCTACCCCCGGTGCATCATCTGCCATCCGTAGTTCAAGTCCAATTAATTACCTGGGCCTAGGCTGCCATGTTTATGGACCCCTTCCCTACCGGCGCCAGCTTTAAGCTACTTCCCGGGAAGCCGGATCTTGGCATTTCGTGGCTGTGTGTACAAAAAGACGTTTTGGTGGCGATTTTGCCGTGTTTCCTCAGCTAGCCACCTGTTTAATCATTTGTTGCTAACTCCTTATATACTTACTTCACCGCGCTGTTAGTCCTCCTTTGTGTCAGTCAATTTTCCTCTTCCTTTTTTTGGCAATCAAACAAACTACGTCTTCTTACCTGGGCAAATCCTCATTTGTTTTCTAGTGATCAGTGTCACCAGGGAACTAAGAGAATAGCCAGCCGTCATGGCAGTAAAATCCCTTGAATCTGCACTGGACACCAGTGGTCTCGCAGATGAGCAACGGGACCTGATTGATCTAATTGCAAAATGTAAGTCTACTGCTTTTATTTCCTGAGCAACACCGCCATAGCCCTTTTCCGACTTGACTTACAAAAAAATGGTCGCTAACATCCATGTACAGTACAATTCGCACAACTTGACAATGTCAAGCTTCCCCAGATCGTCGTCGTCGGCGACCAATCAGCCGGTAAATCCTCCGTTCTGGAGGCCATAACCGGCACGCCATTCCCAAGAGATAGCGGTGCATGCACTCGCTTCGCTACCGAGATTCGTCTGCGCCGGGCCCCGGAACGGTCCCTCAAAGTGACCATCATTCCGGACAAGACGCGGCCCTTTCGTGACCAGGAAGCCCTCCTACGGTTCGGCGGCACCGTTGACGCCAACACTCCTTTCGACACACTGATGCGTCTCGCCGTTGAGCTTATCGCCCCAAAGAACATCCCCGGCAGATTTGCCGGCCGAGATATTCTCGTCGTGGAAAAGACGGGCCCGGAAATGCCGCTGCTGACCCTTGTCGACTTGCCTGGTCTTGTGAGGAACGCCAACAACGACCAGAGTCTGGAGGATATTCGGACGATCGAGGCGCTTTCGGATCGCTACATGAAGAGCTCGAGGACCATCATCTTGGCCGTCGTCGGAGGCAACTCTGACTATGTGCAGGCGCCCATCCTGACCAAAGTGCGGCAGTTCGACCCGAATGGCAACAGGACCCTCGGCGTCCTCACAAAACCGGACTTGACCGAGTCTATAGGACTCGAGGACAAGTTCATCGACCTGGTGTCCAACAAGGATGGCAGGAACCACTTCAAGCTGGGCTGGTACTGCGTATTAAACGCGGGGCCCAGAGAAGCCGGGCAGCCGTGGCCGAGCGCCCAGGAACGAAGACAGCGAGAGCAGGCGTTTTTCTCAAGGGGGAAGTGGGCAGCCATCCCGGAGCAGATGCGCGGCGTTGATGCACTCAAGAGGAAACTCAGCGAGCAGTTACAGAGGCACATTGGCCGACATCTCGGCGGCCTGCGGAGGCAAATCCAGACGGCACTGGATAACTGCGAGTCGGAGCTCAGGCAACTCGGAGAGGGCAAGGACACACCCGAGGAGATGAAGATGGAGCTTGTTGAACTGTTTTCTTCTTCCAAGGAGTTGGTCATCCCAGCTTTGCTGGGTTTCTACAAGAATCCTCCCAGGAAGACATTCTTCCGCTCTACGGCAGATCCGAACGGCACACCAGCATCAAACCTCAGGGCGAGAGCCATTGAAGGTACGTAACTCTCCTGGAAGAGACTGTGGTCATGACCTTACCGTGAACATAATACTGACCCTACTGCCATGCTACAGAGAACGAGCGTTTCTCAAACCGAGTGCGATCCCAAGGTCGAAAGTTCAGCTTCGCGGCCAACGGCAACCAAGCAAACAACTCCAACTCCGACCCCAACGCATCAAACCCCCAAAACCCGCACAATCCCACCGACTCAGCCGCCAAGCGCGCCTTTGTCGAGCGCGAAGTGCAGCCGCTCCTCCGCCAGATCCGCGGTTCCGAGTTCCCCATGGACCCCAAGCCGCGGGCCGTGTACATGCTGTACCAAAACTTCTCGGAGAACTGGTCGCGGCTGGCACAAGAGCACAAGGACAACCTCTCGGTGGTGTGCTCCGAGTTTATCGTAGAGCTGCTCGACTACGCGTGGCCGCGGCGGATGCGCCAGCCCCTCATGCGCGCCTTTGTCGAGCCGCAGATGCGCGCCCTCATGGATAAAGCCCAGGCGGAGCTCGAGCTGCTGACCCAGGACATGCACCTCGAGATCCAGCCGTACGACCCAGAGTACGAGGAGCGACTGCGAAAGTGGCACTCGGACGTCGCGGCCCGCGACGAGAACGGCAGGGCCACATACACCGAGGCGGAGGAGGTTTTGGAGAAGATGCTCATTTACTACGAGCTCTCAGCAAAGACCTTCATCCGCAACATCATCACTCAGGTCGTCGAGCGCCACCTACTCGGCGGCATGTACACGCTCTTCAACTCTATTGAGGTTCTCAACATGGACAACGAGACTGTCGAGGCCATCGCGGCTGAGAACAGGGAGACCCGTGACCGCCGCCAAACCCTCAAGCAGCAGAAGAAGGCTATCGAGGAAGCCAAGTCGCTCTGCTCGTCGCTGGCGATGCGGAAGGAACTGAGAGTATATGCAGAGGAGGAAATGGACATGGGTGGGGATAGCAGCGACGAGGACGACGGAGCCCAGAATGTACGGACACCTACAACGCCAAGGGCGCCGGTGATGGAGAACTCGGGCAACTACAACAACGCGCAATACGCCAGCCCGGAGTCGTCCAAGCAAAAGCAGCGCAGCTCGCGCCAGGAGCAGTACATCCCCTCACGTCAGGAGGCTTCCACAACATCACCAACCTCGTACACCAACGCGCACCGCCCTGTTTCTCAGCAGCAGGTGAGACCAGCTGAGCCCTCGGCAGAGGAGTACCATGTCGCCACATCCAGGAATGCCCCATCGCAAGCGCCGCCGCCGCCGCCGCCCCGGCCCGACAAGATCAGGAGCGCCACGGACAATGACGCAGATGGTTCCGGATACTACCGCGGCAGCACGAACGGGTATACCAATGGGGGCACTGATGGTCACCCCTCGCCCATGGTGTCGGAGACATCATCAGACTATATGCAGCAGGGAGCTACGAGGAGGAATAACCCCATGAGGAAGATTCTTGGACGAGGTTAATGATCATGTGGAGACTGAAGTGTTTAGAGATGCTATGAATATGGGATTTGTTTTTTTGGCTTAATCGTAATGATTCGGGGTCGTCATTCATATCTATTTATAGATTTTTTTGGAGCGCATTATCACTTTGGTGAACCAGCGTAACAAATTATATTATTTTTGTCCTTTTAACGAACCCTTCATGTCCCTTCCCCGCTCCCTTTTTCGATTGCTGTTATGGTGGCGCTGGTGATGGCGGCAGCGTCGGCGGTGATGATGCTGATGGTAGTGCCGGTGCCGGTACTGTCGGCAGCGACAGCGGCATTGGTGGTGATGATGATGGTAGTGGTTGTGGTGGTGGTGCTGGCAGTTATTTCTTGCTCAGCCCATTCTATAAGATGGAAACGCCAAGTGTTAGCATCAGCCGTTCACACGCCCTGAATCTTCAAGTCTTGCCAGTATCCCAGCATGTGGCCATGATAGATGGCATTGCACCCAGTGGCAAAAATATGATTAAATACCAAATTAGAAAGAACTAACCTTGTCCGACCGGACATCTTGGTCCCAACAAAAAAATGCGTGCAGAACCGCCACGCCCGCCGCGCCCGGCTCCTCCACACACTCCTCTTGGGCCGCGTGACCGGGACCGTGAGGTCCGGCCCGCCCAGCCGAAAAACGTACTCCTGGACGCCCTCCTTCTTCTTCTTTTCCTCCTCCTCCTTCTCCTTCCGCCTCTCGGCCTCCCTCTCGTCAGTCTCCTCCTCCTCCTCTTCTTCTTTAATGGTTGGCAGGGTCTGGAAGGACCACTGCCGCCCCGAGGTCGCCCTCTCACGGACGGGTGGGCTGCTCATCTTTTCGGCTGCCAATGAAGGCACCGACCAAGAACTGTCATGTTTAGGGGGCAAGCCCCTTCTCTGATGCGGTGGGGTGGTGGTGGGTGAGGGGCCGACTGGGTTCAGTCGGAGGGGTTCATGTTGCTGTTGCTGTTTTTGTTGCTGCTGCTGCTGCAGTTGGTGGTGCTGGTGCTGGTGCTGTTGTTGTTGCTGCTGTTGCTTTTGTTGCTGCTGTCGATGTTATTGTTGTTGTAGTTGTAGTTGTTGTTGCTGCTGCTCTCCTGGTATTCTCACCGTGGTGGCTGTGAGTGGTTATAATGGAGGCGATTTTATTCAAGCGCATTTGGATTGAAAGAGTAATTTTTTTTCAAAAAGGGAAGGAACAGAAATCACTGGCCTACCTATGTACCTGATAAGTGACCCTTCCATGGGGCCCCTGGAAATTCACCATAGCATTTCTTGAGCAATTCTCTGGGTAACCCTGGTTCTATACCGGTTATAACGTCATTGCACGGTTTGATTTCTCCCATGCATATCCTACATAACCTGAGGCTCATATGCTTGACAAGTGCCAAACCAGACTTGACAAAAAAAACTCATGAACTGCACCTGGTATCTCTGATCCACAGTCTCGTTTCGCCCTTGCAACATAAACCTTACCTGAGGAATACTGACGCAAGGATCTACTTATTCATCTACCAAATTTTTATTTTCCGCTAGCGTCACTTTGATATCAGCTTCATGAACGGTAATTCAAATACAGTCGTATGTTATCCTATATTTGGCGGTACAGCAAAATATGAAATTATTAAATTTTACTTCGTATGATCTGAATTACTAGGACCGTTGACTGCCTCAGAGAATCAGCCCAGGTGGCCGTAGAGTAACCTTTTGGACATATTTTCATATTTCCGGTAGGCCCACGAATCTTTTTGGAAACATAGAAATAGTTATGGTAACAAATCACTTGGGAAAACAAATGTCATTGGTATATGATGGGCTGACTCGGGGGTAAAGTGCCCAAAAGAGATATGTTAGGCCACAAACTCATAGGCCCATCAAGGGGACCGGAGCAAGTTGTGAAAACCATTTCTGAAGTTTTGTCCGTCCGTGTAATTCTCCATCAACCCTTGGAAAGACTTTTGTTCGAACTTGGGCCGTTTCATTGAAATTAGTCCTCCTTTTGATTCTCAGTTTCCCAGCCCATACATAGACGGTCCAGAGAAATGTAGCTATTCAAAACGATTCAACAACGATAAAAATCAGACACGAAGGAAGCAGATCCGTGTGGCCTTTTATTTCCCCTATTGGACCATCTCAGATAGCTACCCGCCTACCACTCCCTTCCGGTACCTTCCAATGCTTCGTATATACACCCGAGACTCTGATTTAGTGTTAGACAGCTACTGGGCTTGGGAATGATGGCCTAATAACAAACAGATCAGTTCCTTTTTCACTGTAACTCGAAAAAAATGGGAAATCAAGGAAAGGGCAAGGTCAGGTGCCAGGTTTGAAAAAAAAACGATCGATGACACACACGAGTCTGTTTAGCCAATGAAAATCATTTGCTAGACTGCAAAAAAATACAAATATCTCCTCGTTTTCAGCCTCTCTCTGTGCTTTTTTCTTCCCTTCTTTTCCCACCCTCAACGCCGTCAAAATGCCCAACGTACGTGCTACCCCTGCCGCCACCGCCGCCGCCGCGCCGCCACAAGACTCGGTGGTGGTATATTTCTCAGAGTTCTGCGTCTCCACGGAGGAGGAGCGCAGGCTCGAGGATATCCACCGCCGGGTGCTGATCTGGGCCGGGCCGGCCGACCTGGCTGGGTGGTTCGAGGAGAAGCTTCTTCTCCACCGGATCACCCAGGTCATGTTCGGTCTGGCGCCGTCCCAGAGGGGACCCAACCTGCGCTGGTTGTGAGTATTATTCCATTTAACGTTGCGTACCCCCTGTTCGGCACCCCCCCTGTTCGGCACCCAAAAATAACAACACTCTTATTTTCATC
>JAVHJQ010004272.1:0-13909 GCA_031306095.1 Pyricularia sp. CD86 | reverse complement strand
GAAATATATACGACAAGATTTGAAAAATAAAAATAAAAAATAAAAAAATTAGAGAAAATGAAAAAAAAGAACTTCGGATCTCACCGATGATCAGCATCCCCAATGTCACAAAATCAATCTCTTGGTCGTCGGCTATGGTCGATGCTGTAAGCTGCCCCTCCTCCTCCTCCTCCTCCTCCTCCTTCCGCGACTGGTCATCTTTATCCACCATGTTTAGATGCCGAATGCCAAAACGTGTCCGCTGAAATGGTCCAACGTGACGGTGCTTGTTTACGGGTGTTCCCGGTTGTGTGGTTGCTGGCACTAAAAAGCAGGACACTTTTTGGGTTGCATTGGCATACTTGCAGCAGCCTTTGGTTTGCATAAACCACTATATTACTTATCACATGGGCATGTAAACAAACACGCAATGCACAAGTCAGCGAAAAACGACTACAGGCCAGCCCTGGTCGATATCGATAACTCACTCACCTTGCTTTTTCTTCCCCTGCTTATCGCTCACTTCTGGAGTTTACTTGATGTACTGCTGCATATATGCATGCTTACACTGTACAAAAAAACTTGCTGCTCACCTTGTTTTTTTTTTTCTTTAACCGTTTCTATTCGTGTTTTAGGTGTCAGTGTCGTATCGTTGGAAGAAACGCCACGATGTCATGTCTTATCAGCTGAGGTCCATTTATGTTGGTGGGGGACAAGCTGGTAACCCCTCCATGCTTCGAGACAAAACATTAGTGTTTGTTGTACCTATCTATGATCAAGCGAAATTAAGTATTGGGTTTCTTACAGATTTATTACCTTTGGTTTGAACCAACACATCCAGATCGGTCCACCGTCTATTTTCAGTGTTCTAGTAAGCTCAGTGTTATGGGCTCCGGTTGACATGTAATACACCCCCAATGACGTCGGGATTATTAGCATCGAATTGTCCGTAGGGGGGCTTCCGATTTCAAAGGCAAAAGGGCTCAGATATGTTTGATGAACATGATCTCCCTCTCTGTCGAGCCTATTATACCGTTGTGTTGAGTGAGTTATCTAGGCCAATACTGTGGCACAATGATAAGTAGTACTCGCATTATTACTATGCAGGACAGTTCGCCTTGAATATTTGGCAATAGATTTGACTTCTCAAGCCGCCCTCAGAAGCGGCACTAAAACAAAATAAAATATTCAACAAAGCTGTGTTGCTCATGATGATTTTCCCAATCACACGCCCGCTATTCGCCCCATTTAACCCAAAGCCCCAAAGGTTCCCTTGACCTTGATCATGTTCGACAAAGGAGATAGATGAATGACGGTCCCGCAGGCCGTTGTGTTCCCTCAACATTCTATCGGTAGCATTTCCCTTTTAGAATGCATGCATATATCTATAATCGTGAGATTTCCCACTCAACCTTAACCCGTTGTTTGTATCCCTGTTCAACCTGTACTGTCGCCTCTTCAGTAGAGAGACGGCCGCACCTTGTTCCCGCTGCTGCTGTTTGACCCTGTCCGGACCCTCATGGAGACACGGGTGAATATACTCTGAGTTTTCTTGTGGCATGTGCTGCCGCTGCTGGTGCTTGCCTGATCCTCTGCGCCTTCGCCCTCCTTGAGCGTGCTGACTTCGATGTGGGACCGTGGAAAGATGCCCCATTTGCCCTTGGCATTCACGCCCGACCAGCACCAGTGGCCTGGGTGCACCCATCCGATGTCTGTTATGACCTCGCCCTTGTCGAACTTGAGCCAGTCGCCTCTGTCTTTGCCCTTGACCGAAAACTTCCAGCGCGCCACCGCCCTCCTGTTGGAGGTTATGCCACCCAATGCCATCCGTGACTTCGGCGGAGGCTCCAGCCTGACCGCGTCGGCGGGAAAGCAGGCGTAAACATTATCTGACCACCCCACCGCCCATTCGCCGCCATACTGCTCTGGGAACTCGACCCCAAATATTCTTGTCCCGATAGCAAACTGCAGTGGCGTCGCTCGGTCCGGTGGCATTTTCAAAGTGCCGTAAGATTGCTTCACAGTCATTATGGACACCGCGACGGGAAGAAGCTCAACCTGCATTGCCAAACCCTTGTCCTCTGCCAACTGGGACAGTTTCGGCGGGTTGGGAAGGTGAAGGTCATAGTTGTTCTCGAAGACGGCCGGCACCTCGGCCTCCTCGATGACAATCAATCCAGGGATTGATGGGAGTGGTCGTGCGTGGCGTGCAATGTGCGCAAAGAGCTGCTTCTGTGAGAAAAAGACCGTCGCATCCGTCTCCTCTGTTGTACGGCCTAGATGCTCGCAAAAAATGCAAGCATACACTTGATCGTCTACACTCTTCGCCGGCATGTGACTCTTGGCCAAAAACCGAAGCCTAAAGCCGACTTCGCTAGTCTTTGATACGAGTTTCGCTTTTGCTGGACATGCTGCTATTAGATTTGAGCTGTCACTATCGGGGCTTTATTAATATGCACTTACAAAGCCCTTTTTGGTCCGCCTCCACCTCATCCCAGTCAAGTTCGTAGAGGCATGTTTTGCATTTAGAAGCCAAGATTGAGCTGCCACCAAAGTTCTGCCATGTATTAGCCCTGGACGAACCATGTTTTTAAGAGTCAAAGTTCGCCTTGAGAACACTTACCAATTTCTTGACTTGTCTGAAGCCATCTTGGCCAGCAAGCATGTCCTTCGCACCCTCACAGAAGCCTTTCATTCGATGAAATGAGCTTTCGGGCCCAATGGTGCAGTCTGGTACCCGGCTCGGCTGCAGGATGAGCGTCCGCTGTGTCTTTTCTGGTTCCACAGTTATCAGGCTAGATTCGACCTCGACTGGCTCCGATACTTGACTCTCGTCCTGTGAGAATACCTCTGACGGGTCTCGTTCTGAAAGAGGACTGAGAGGTGGGGCAGTCGATGGGACGAAGTAGCCTTCGGGAGCCATGGTCAACACTGGTGTTCTATAGGAAGGTGTGAGTGGGCTGACGGGTTCGCAGCCTGAATCCCTCATCTCGGTGACATAGCTGGACTGTGACTCTGCCACTGAGCTGTCCCTGGAGTGTCGTAACGAACTCTTGCCCGCATCGGATGAAAGAGACGAGAGTAAAGACCTGTTTGTGGAGGTCGCCGTCGGGGATGAAACAGTCATATCGATCGAGTCTCCACTGCAGCAACACCCAGAGGTTTCTGCCGTCGTCTTGATCATCCTAAGGGGCGGCGGCATAGCTGAGCTGCGACCACTTTCCTCTTCAACCTGATGCTCGGGACCTTCATGGTGGGTAGACGGGCTTGGGAGAGGTTGCTCTACAGCACCGGTGCAAATGTCAGAGCTCCCAGAAGGACTTATGTGAAGACTGGGAATAGCCTCGTCCAGGCTAAATTCTGTGTTGAGCGTGATTGCCTGGCCAGGTAGGGTTCGCGTGGCGACTCCCCAGGGACTCCTGACTGGACAGGGTGGTGGCTCTACGGGACGGGCAGCCGTATCCCGGAATCCAAAATCGAATTCCATATCGGAGAAAGGAGTCGATGTGAACCCCATAGATGCGACTTGTTCCGTGGTTGGCGTGGCCAGATGGCCGGCAGCGTTTTCCGTCAGCGGCGATATTGGTTCCAACCTCATGCGCATCAAAATGTCCACAACCCTGGGTGCACAGATACGTGAAAGGGTCCGGAGCTCCGTGAACCTGTCTTCATCAAAGCCATCAGGCTCAATGAAGTCGTCAAACTCCCATAGCAGATCGCTAAGTTCTGAACGGTATTCCGCGATTTCGTCTGTCAAAATGTCAGTGGCCTTGAACCATATCTCGTAAACAGGGGTGAATAGTCATGGCTGGGGAGTTATTCCCTATACACATGACCCAGGCAGAAAAATGATATGGCAGAAACGGCGAGGAAACACCGGAACCAGCAGCCAGCAGTTAGGTGCTACTCACCGTTTTCCCTGAGAGCATCAATAAAGATGTCCCCTTGATTGGCAAGCAACTTGTCACATAGAGGCTCAATCTTCTTGACAGCGCGCTCTCCCTCCCGAAGCAGGGAATTTGCAGCCTTGGTCATCAAGACCTTGATGTCGGAGTCTTCGGCACCTCTGGCATTTTCTAATGCCGTCGTCCCCTTGGTCACAATCTCCCTAAAGGGCGAGAGAACAAGTTCTTTGGCAGCTTCTTCCATGTTTGCGTGCTTTCGAGTGGCCAGGATCTTTGTGAATCTATCAGTCGTCTGTTGATCCCATTTTATTTTCCTCTTGGGGAGAGGGAGGTAATTGAGCTACGAGCTCTTTCCCTCTTCGAGGTAGCCCAGCTTTGTTGGGTTGGGGTCAATTCGTCGACATGAGATTCAAAACAAGGACCCGAGAACGGAGATCAGGTGCACCTTTCTCCAGATTCGCGCAGTAGGGATCTCTCTGTATCTTTAAATGAACCTTAGCTCTAGGTTAGGACTCGGAGGGAAACAAAGCTAGAAGAAAAAAAGGTCCAAATAGGATATTTTGGCTGGTGATCGTTTTTGTTCGCGGCCTTGAAAAAGCGTTGAAAAGGTAGTGTGGGGTGAGAAAGGGACCTAGACAAGGATTCGTGCCGCCAAGACTTGCGCTATTATGCACCTCCGCATCCACAACGAGACCTTCTTCTGCAACGGAAGCCGGAAAGGTTGCAACGTCAAAGGTTCGGCAAAGGCGCCTGCTGGGTTCTACTGCGTGCGGTAAAAGGAAAGTGCGACATGCAAGACTGCCGGAGATGTAGGGGGAATTGGCAGGACTATAACCAAAGAGGCATGTCAGCTGAGCGACGCGCACCCTGACCTACTGTGAGTTTGAAAGATGAAGTTGGTGGGGGGGATAGGATAGATAGCCCGGCCAACCCCAGTTAGGCAGGTCCACTGTCATGGTGCTTCTTGGGGGTTTTCTTGTGCTATGGAGTATTGTATTGTACAGTAATTTGTGGCAGGCAGTTAGCCCCAAAAAGTTCCAACAAGGGTAACCTCGAAACCTGGGCCTTAGCGTTGCTGACGGAATCTTCAAGCACGCCGAACACCATGACACAGAGCGTCGATGACCGCAGCTGAGGCTGCTGACGTTGGGAAACTATATCTTTTCGCTTGGGTTGTCCAAGCATATGGGAGGTACGCAAGGTATCTTATGTGTAATGTGTAATGTATAATCCTTTGTTGGTGCCCTATTGACTTGACCCGAAAACATGCTAAAACATGGTCAAGTTGGTCGTGCGACTTTGAACAAAAGCCCGGCCCAGCCCCATCCGTTCATTCTTTGTACATGTGATTTGTGATCATGGGCTTGAAAACGGCGGTCGTAAGAATAGGAAAAGAGAGAAGAAAAAAAAGACAAAAAAGAGAACTTGACCAGGGCTGACAGCCTAAGCACCTAAAGCATGTTGGGATACGGACCGATCGCATAGCTAACATCTGCACCCTGGCAAGGTTGTTTAGAATAGGGCAATCTGGACACGCGATAGACAAGGCCAGAAACCCAAGCTAACAAGAAAGAGGCGAAGCTAATTAAGGTGGCGAAGAGATAATGGATATTAGAGCCAGCACGCGAGCTAGGCGCTACAGCTGCCTTCCCCGCAGTCCGTTTTCGCTACCATAATTGGTGGGAGAGGGTACACGTTTTGTGGGTTGGCCCGAGAACAGGCTCGGATCCCAGCGGGGGTCAAGATGTTCATTCCTGGTGGGGATTTGCACTTTGGTAAGGTAGGTAGCTTGCGTAAACCTTTGCACCTTGAGGATAGAGAATCCCCTCCATTTTTTGACATGTTAAGCTTCTGGTTTGCCGAAAGACAATAACAATTGCTCAATTTCGAAAGTTCCTTTTAACTTGTTGTTAATTGAGGCTCTTAACAATGTGCGCGGGTCAAAGCCGATTCGATTCACAATGCAGTTACACAACCGTAAATACCTAGGTAAAGAAGTAAGATTGGGCAGCCAACCAGTGGACAAATAACAATGGAAATAGGAAGGCTACGTTTACTATTGGTAGAAGACAAGAAAAATAGCGTCTGATTCACGGAGGCCAATCATAGACAAAAGGCCGCCTATAGAAAGTGTTTATACTTCGGCAACCCCAGTGTTCATAATAAGAGAAACAAGACATTGCGGGCAGGGTAAGGACAAGCAAGACGGCATCTGATTTGGCTGTCGAAATCTCTCACTCTGGCCAAGAGGTTGCATAGTGGATCTCATGCAACTACCCGACCTCACACACTTCTAAACCACGGCTAGCGCGTCTATTAAAATTGACGAGATCATCGTGTTTTTGTTAGCGATGTGATAACCTAGGTGCTCGTAACTCGTATCTTGATAATGCTGAGCCTTGCCATAAAGGTACAAGAATAGCCGTAGAGATTGAAGTTTATCCTCAAGGTGAAAAAATCTGGAGCCAATCCAATACTGGATAGTACTGTAGTAGGTAGCATCGTGATCAATTTCTCCTTGTCTTCAGAGATTCCCCGCACTTCGAAGACCTCAAGAACTCCAAAAGTGCCCCCCTCACTTACGTGTCGTCTTTGTCGCATTATGGGCCGACTCAACCTGTAATTGGAGTTAGCGCACACCATATAGAAACTGGAAGTCATGTGGCGAGCACTTGGCTTGGAGGCCAGGACAACAACGAACCTCTGAGATCAAGCGACGCCCAACTTCAATCGTCTCACCTGCTCCTCTTTGACGGAGCCAGAAGCTGCTAGGTCAAGTTTTGTTAGCAACCTCCAGCAACACAAAGTAAATTTGAGACAACTTGAGTTTTAAGTGCGGTACTTGCCTTTCTTCGGGAGACCCGTGGCCCTTGGTGGATGCAATCCTGGCCTCCTCCTCGAGTGAATCACGCGTAATTTTCTCACTCCCGCTGAGTACCGCTGTAGCCGCTTTCTCGGCTTCATTGTGGCCCAGAGTGTCATCCAACAGCCGCTTCCTCAATGCAAACCTTTCTGCACGTTCCTTTTGGAGACCGGGGCTGTCGAGTTTTTCCACCACATACCGGACTGCCAGTTGGACCACTAGGTAGACATGCTCCGCGACGAATACGCTTAGGAGCAGTGCCCAGCCACTTAAGTTTGAGGGGCGCCCATCAGGGCCTTGTCGATCACTACCGCTGCTGAAGAGATAGACTACTGCAGCGCTCGTCAGACTTCCCAGCCACGACAGGAAACCCAGAGAAGTTAACCAAGGGCCTATTGTATCGTTTCGCCATGGAATTGGTCTCTGTGAGCCAATGGCAATCTTCATGGCGTCCGATCTGGCCTCGACCCAGTTATTGACCAGAAACGAACATGCGGTCAGTGGGAAAGCAACAGAGAACAATGATAGATATCCAAACTGAACCACCACTAGAGATAAGAAATGCAGGGTTAGTAAGAGCTAGACGTTTCCGATAAAAAGGGAGAAATACGTACTTTCACGGTAATCAGTAGTCACATCGTACACCTCCAACATGGTCTCATCTCGAACTCTTCCCAGGAAGGCTGCTTCTTCGGGAGAATCTTGGTGATGAACGGTCCCGCTTTGATGGATACCATCCTGCACCTTTTCAACTACCTTAAACACCTTGCGCTTGAAGTACGGCACAAAGACTTCGAGGAGCAAGTTGACGATTTGAGCAGTGACAGTAAAGTAGAACATTTGTTTAGTGAATCGATCCGGGTTCACATGAAACTCCTTGGTCTTGATACCCTTGCCCTCTTTGGTAAGTTTGCGAGCAGTGACCTGGAAGACATCCAGATGTGGAGCCAGAACTTTCCCGAATGGGATATAAACAAAGGCAGTGAGGAACAGAGGCATATATGCTGTAATGAAGTTGATTACGAACATCTTCTGGACAAAAGATGCGTGATGCGCTGTGTATTATGGTCAGCTGTAGTCCACCAAATTGTACAAAACTAGAATCAAGTCTTGTCCTCACCAGCCTCGGTTTCATAGTTCTCTAGAGCAGTCAATTTATCTGCCAAGCTGGTGAGAAGTGCAGTCAAAGACGGCATGAAGATCTGGCAAACAAATATTAGTTTCTGGTCCTTTTGGTACCATTTGATTGAGACATAATCAGTGCGTTGCCTTACCGTCAATAGAACCGTCGGCAGGAATGTCTGTGATCTGCTGTTAGCATCCCAGCCCTCTCATAAACGCACGGCTCACAAATTTTTACTGATTCCTTACCAGGTACTGCTTGAAAGGTCCATTGTAAACTTCAGTGATGAATATCTCAATGGCGAAGCACGAAAAGATCAAGCTGCCAAGAACGCCCATGCACGCAATGGCAAATGGGATCTGGAGAAGTTGTCTAGAAAGTCTTTTCAGCGGGGGGAAAACTTTGATGATTTCGCCCGTGACTGGGTCTTGCGCCTCCCTCTCGTGTTGGAACTGAGGCCGTGGTTGCTGGATCTTAGAGACGCCTCTAACGCCCCACTGCACGGCTAGATCAACCTCTTTCTTCTTCCAGTACTCGAAGAACACCACGGACCACAGACAGTTTACCAAAGCATATAACCAGGAGAACTTTCCGAGCACAAGCCAGGCAGCGAATCCAAAGGCGGCTGGAAAGACGAGGAACTTGAAGTAGGACTGCAGAAAGGCGAAGTAAAAGGCAACGTTCTCGCCGAACTTGTCTCGAATCTCGTTGAGGTCTTCGTCATCTAGGACGTACTTGGTGCTCCATCGCTTGATCCAATCCCTGTTGAACTTGTGATCGTGAAGAGGAAAGATGGAAGCAACATGTTTCCACTGCCCACTGCGCGGCGTGATACCTGCGCCGCCTTCATTCTTGGGCTTGCAGATGAGCATGTAAGCTAGTCTCAGTCGCTCTGCCTCCGAGACTGGCTCCTCTTCAAAGTGGTTGATCAAGTCCTGTTTGTTGGGCGCGGAAGCACGAACACCGTAGAGCCAGTCTTGCAAGCGATGTCGGTAGACCTGTGCATGCAGCAGCTTGTCCGAGGTGATCTTGAGGAAGATCAACAGCGATGATTTTCCTCCATGACGAACCTCTGTCGCGAATCCTACACCAGCTAGGGCCTTGACGAGTTGGATAAACGTCGCCTCGGCCTCTGCCCTGTCGGCTTCATTTGGCGGGATGTGGTAGTCCACGACATAGTCAACGCTGTTGTTGGGTCAGTGTTTTTGTAAACAAAAAGCCTTGACAAGTAAAGGCCTCGACATGCATACCCGAAATTTTCCCTAAGCTCAGGCCGGGTGGCACTATCAGACCCGTATAGGGTCTTCAATGTCGCCATCCTTGGCTCCTGGTCTTGGTAGTGAGGAGTGGGGCACGAGGGTTGTGTGGGAAAAGTTGAGATGTGTCGATCGGACGAGGCGAGGATTTCAGGACGATTGATCGGGGTTGAGGTTGGCTAAGCTTCAAAATATGGCATCCGATACTATTTTACTCGACTGGGAGTAAGGTAGTGAAGGAAAACGGGGTTAGTTGATTTTGTAGGTATGATTGGGGACAATCAATGAGGTGTCATGGATGTCAAGCTTTCAAATTGAACCTCAACTTGCTAAGCTCCAGAAATCCATGAAGAGTAACGTCACCATACTGCGCTTTTCCCTGTCTGGCAGTGACACAACAGGGATATCCTGGCTCTATTTTTCACGCTAACTACCCCACCTTGCAGGGTTAGATCATGAACCGACGAAAGAACTGTTGCTAAGATGGATGAAAGGAAGCAGCAAGGAAGTTTTGCTTTCGTCATTCTACAGATCTTTATACTCGATCTCAGGTGTACGGTATGTATAATTATTTGAGACAATATCGTATTCAGATTAATTCATAAGTGCTCGGGGTGGGAGGATCAAGTGTTGACTGGTTGGAACATCATACGACTACCAACCTTACACATTACCTAAGGTATTACCTATATATAATCGTAAATGGTTGGGCGAGCTGGTGCGACCTGGAGAAAACGGTTACGATGTGTTGTTGTAAACAACCTTGGACAGGATGGGCTTAATTGACAAACAGTCAACTCTATTTCTTTCACAATTCAACCCAGCACCGCATGATGGTGACTTTTTGCGCCGCACTATCAGTCTGCCTGAACGCCTGAACATCCATGCACACACGGACGAATATTCACTCTACCTTGACCGCTAACAGTAATTTCCTTGATAATAGAGAGCCCTGTTAAATCCAATGAAAACTCTACCAGCACCAGAACTTGCCCCGTTATATAAATCAAGGTTCAAACCTCACATTACTATTTGGAATTGATTGCACTGGAACCGAGTTGCGGCGTCAGAGTGCGTGTCTGTGCCAGAAAGCTTGCAGGGGTTTCAGGTCGTCCGAGAGACCCAGTAGCTTAATTGCGCACACCCCGATAATTATGACATCAAGCACAATCAAAACGGCAAACGATGTGTTGAACTCCAATTTTTTTTTGAGCAGCTCCTCACTGGTATCCGTGAAGCTGTCTGTCTAGCTATCATTCCCCGGCAATTAATTATACCCACACCTTATTGACACACTACAACAAGGCATCTTTTTCATATATCATCCACTATGGGGGTCTTGTCACGCATCGGCCTCCGACGAGCCAACCAGTGGGAGGCCCCCACGCTCTTGGACAAGCTGCTTGACGGACCTCTGCACTACCTGGTTGCCATCATCTATGGCGTCTTGGTGTGGCTCCGAGGCCGCCCATTCGCGCCGCCTTCCGGCCGGCAGCGTGTGCGGGTAGTTTGCATATCGGACACACATGACCAAACCTTTGACACCATTCCAGATGGCGACCTGCTCATACACGCCGGAGATCTCACAAATGCAGGCACCGTCAAGGACATCCAGGCGCAGATCGACTGGCTTGCATCCCAGCCTCACCAGCACAAGGTTATGATTGCTGGTAAGAGGAGTGCCATTGGTGAAATTGTAATGATCAGTAGAGGCCTTGGCTGATGATATTTTTCCCCAGGAAACCATGATACCTGGCTGGATCCGGTCTCCCGAAAGACGCTCATCAACAAGACCGCAGATGACCCTTCAGCTGTTCCGCACTTTAAAGGCATTCATTATTTAGAAGACAACTCTGTTCAGCTGGTGTTCAAACCCAGCGGCTGCACTCTCAATGTCTATGGCTCACCGCACATCCCGCGTTGCGGCGGGAGTGACTTTGCCTTCCAGTACATGAGGCATGACCCTCCGTGGGCTAACAAAATCCCCCAGGAAACTGACATATTGGTCACGCATACGCCCCCGGTAAGGAACTACACTACCCAAACTGCGTCCGTTCAGTGACCCGTTTTTGAGCTCTGGTGGTATAAGAGAGACTGACCGAGCCACCACCAAAACCATCCAGCAACACCATCTTGACCTTGGACTAGGCTGCAGCGGACTGCTCAACGAAATATGGCGAGTCAAGCCCCGCCTGCACGTTTTCGGCCACGTCCACACTGCCGCAGGCCGCCAGGCCGTCTACTTTGACGACTGCCAGCGGGCATATGAAAGCCTCATGGCCAGACCGAGGAGGGGTGTGTTTCGGGACCTGATGCTGCCGCATGCAGGCTGGATCGACGCATGCAAGGTGGTCTTGTACGGTCTCAACGCGGTACTCTTCAAGTGGATAATGCAGGGACCCGGTCCCAACCACGGAGGTCTGATGGTGAATGCCGCCCAGATGTACCGCAACACTGGAAAGCTGGGGAACCGGCCGCAGGTGGTTGATATGTAATATCCTAAGGCCTGGCTACAAAGCTTTGTTCCCATAAAAGAACCTATGCTCAGCATAAAGAGCCTTGTTTTTTTTGGAGGGATGGGTTTGCGGGTTTCCGCGTTAACATTTATTCTAACAAGTTCACTGTTAATCAATAGATGCTCAAAATACATTATATATCTTATTTGCACGGCGTGATATTCAAAAAGTTAAAACCATCACATCAAAATCGGTACAAAGTCATAGGACAGCTCAGTATTCAATTCACTTGAAACCAGCTAGCTTTCTTGCTCTTCCCAGGTTTTTATACACTACGTGTATGCCGCATTTTAGTTTTGGACTTGTGATAGAAATTACGGGGGGGTTTTTTTTATTATTTATTTATTTTACACCAGGTATCTAGCTGGATCCCCGTTTTATGATCCCGTCAACGCGGCGCAGAATCCTGATAACGCGAGCTTGTATTTACACCGTAACAGATAACCCGAAAACCCAACTCCATCAAACGCCTCTGCATGCATATTCTGGGTCGCATCCATTTGGATTCTGGGTTCCAGAATCCCCATCCCGGCACGCCCAGCTCATCGTACTTACTCTATATCAAAACAAAATACATATACCCGGAAGGACCACATGGTCGATTTACACCATGATCCTACGCAGCCCCTCGGTGCCCCCGAGGACTCGCCTGCCAGTCACGGCACACCTGCCCGCGCCGCTCTCCCACCTCCCAGCCCTGCCGATGGCCATGAAGGCTTCTTGCTTTGGGTGCTCGCCCGCGACCCACTTGTGTATGCAGACGTAGCAGTATACAATTCCCGTCTGGCAGGCCGTCGCGGTTGTGATGTCGTCGCCGCAGATTGGGCAAAGGTCCATATCGGCCGGTGGCGGCACCGTCAGGATGGGCAGTAAAGACGTCGCGGCGATGGGCGCGTTTTCGGCTCGCGGCTCCTGGTTGTCTTCTTCTGCGTCTTCCCCCGTCCTCTTCTTCTCGTCCGCTCGCGCCGGAGCGCCAGGAGCCGAGGACCCCGTTGCACCCATCGGCCCCTTGGGATTCTGGCGGCCCGGTGTTCCAAGCCCCGTGACGATGGGCGGCGGCAGCTCAATGCCCTCGGCCGCCCGGCGAGACAGCTGCTTGGCAAAGTCAGATGCATACCACCACTCGAGGAACTTGAGCAGTATGATGCTGGTTGGCAGGGCCAGGGAAAGACCCGAGAGGACTTTGGATGCCAATCCAGCCGGCGACAGCAACGACCTCGGACCCGGCGGGTGTCCGACCTCCAGCGCTGCCTCTCCCTTCTCCAGGGCCTCAATAGCCCGGTAGTCGGCCGCGTTCATGCGTCGGATGCGCGTGCCCACCAGCCATAGCAACGGGCTGTGGAAGCGGCTGTTGTCAAAGAGGTAGGCCAGGCTGAAGGCCAGCGTGGCAAAGTGGTATCCGGCGTTGAGGCTTGGGTAGACGCGGCGGAGGAACCACCTGTAGTAGAACTCGAGCTTCTCGCGCAGCGGCGCGCCGGGCAGCGGGGGCTGGTTGTAGGCGGAGCCGAGGAGCGTCGCGCGGGGGGCGTCGATCTCATGGGCCTCGTCCAGCCGTCGCTTGACGTATGGGAACAGGACCAGCACGGCAAGGTTCTTCCATATGTCCGAGGTCTTGAGGCGCAGTGTCTCACGGACGATGGTTGGGGCGGCCGAAGAGGCACGGGGGAGATCGGCAGCGGAGATGGTCGAGGCGCGCTCGCGCTTGAGGCCGTAAAAGTGCTCGGTGAAGGATCCTCCGCGGGTGCGGAGGTAGTAGCGCTCGACTATGAGGGCGGCGAGGGCGTACAACTCATCGAAGGAGTTGAGAGCGCGCAATAGATAACGCGGATAACGTTGAGTCGCGACGGTTAGGAGGTAGCGGATTGTCGGGGGGAGCAAGCCGGCGAGCTGTTGCTCCGAGAGCAGTTCGAACAGTGAGGGTTTACCCTCATCGAAAGGGTTGCCGCGAAGGGCGCTAACATACTCCATGGTTGCGGCGCATGGGTAGGCCGAACATTAGCGGACCATGCAGCGACACGAAGAGACGGGCGGTCACTCGGATATTTATTGTGTTGCTTGGATTTTGATGGGCTTTGATGTGGATTAGTCGAGTTTGCCCCCGAAATTTGGGGTTGCCGATTGGAGTTGCGTTGCAGTGGACTGGTGGTGGATGCCGACAGCGCAGTGGAGTTGAGCCGAGGTTCAAATTCCGGGGAAGGAGTGGTCGCTTGGGCCCACCCGCCGTACCCGCCGTCCAACTCTCCCACTCTTGTACGAAGGTAGTATAC
>JAVHJQ010004263.1:0-12424 GCA_031306095.1 Pyricularia sp. CD86 | reverse complement strand
CCTCCCTCCCCCTCCCCTGTTCCCAACCAAAAAGACAAAAGAATGGCCCTACTCGGTCTGGACCTCGCCTTGGTCGATCATCTCGACGTCCTTGGAGGACGCCGGCTCGGCAGAAGCGGCCTTCTTGGGGCGGGCGCGGGGCTTCTTGGCCGGAGTGTCCACGTCTTCGTCTTCATCGTCATCGTAGCTGGCGTTGGCCATCTTGACGGGCGTCTTGCGCTTCCTTGGGGCGGCTGGGGTCATGGCAGTGCCGTTGTCTGGGGTGGTGGAGGTTGCTCTGTGTTTTTTTTTAGATTGTTTTATTTTCGTGTTAGTGACCAGAGGGGTGGGAATAGTGAGGTGAGGGTGATGTTTTCTGTTCCTTTTTCCGCCCTGTATGTAAAAAGAAGTTTTATTGGGGGGTATTAACGTACTTGGTCTTTTTAAGGATGATTCCCACGGCAACCTTGGCCGCGTGGGCGTTCTGGTAGCCATTCTGAGAGGCGATCTGGTCAAAGTTGGCGTTGGAGAGCATGGCGGCCTTTAAGAAGAGTAGCCAGGGGGAGAAAGGTTAGAGTTGGGCTGCGAAGGGTTTGGTGTAGATAGGAAGAAAAGAGTCGTGTTGATTGAATACAAGAAAAAACTCACCTGAGCCTCGGGAGGAGAGCAGAGAAACAGGCAGCTGAGAACTTCCATTTCCTTGGGCTTGAGGCCAAAAGTGGTGAAGCTACCGGAGGAGGTGTCTGAAGCCATCTTGACGAATGTGATGATGATCCTGTTATTTTGGATAGGTGTTTGCTATGCTTGAAGGTTGATTTTATCGAGAGTTGGAAGTGGAAGCGTAAATTAGATGTGTCTCTGATATGTCTCTGTGGAGTTGTGGTGAGGAGGGGAACTTGAAGGTCCAAGCTTGGATAAAAAAGCGAGAATTAATAGGGAAAAAGGGTTGATGAGACGTCCAAGTTTTGAGATCAAAGTTGCTGATTTCCTGCCGGCCTTGCTCTAGGGCTTCTTTCTTATCCGCAAGGGGAAGGCGCCAAATCAGGACTGAGGTACCCCAACTGTTGTTCGCTTTACTCAGCTGCAGTTGGGTAACCTCTTTTCACAGTTGGGTCAGATGTAGGTCTATAGGGCTTGCCAACCAACAGAAGCCCTAGGAAGCCTTTGGAAGCTGACAGTCGAAGCCTTAGGCATGTACAAAGCGTTCAATTTTTTTTCATGTGCCTTGCGCTTCTGTGTTTTATATTGGTCACTTGATTCCCCTCACTCTTTGATTTAGGCCAACTGACAGTACCTTGTTCAGTGAACATAGTATCCCTCACACCTATTCTTCCCTGTGGACCATCATGCTTGCTGGTAGCTCGGAAGATATTGGAATGTTCAAATTGAGACGCCATTTCTAAATCAACCTGTGTAACGCTCATAACCCAGCTCTCAGCCTCTCTCTAGCCAATCTACATAACCACCAGTATTCTTAATATCCCCTATAAATCAGCCCTAGCACAGTTTACACTCCAGTCTATCACTCTATCTGTAGCTGACGTGCACATGGTCCCTATAGCGAATAATCCCAATGTCAGTAATGCATTGCAAGGAAAAGAATATCAACCCCCGAGAACAACACGAGAGGGCAAACTTACCAATGGTTCTGCGTAACATCCTTTCTATCCTCCATGGTCCGCCATTTATCCCACCCCATCTCCTTGTCGTTCTTGATGTGCCAGATCTTCTGACCCCAGATGACATAGCTCAGCTTCAACTCGTCCCGATTCTTCATAACCCACTCGGCAATCTCCCTACCCGACAGCGTCGCCGAGCCCCCGGCATCCGAGCACATCATATCCGTCGCCTTGCCGCAGCAGTGATCGCTCCCCTCGCCGCACTGGCAGTCGCGCGAGCAATAGACCTGCCTGATGCGGCCCGGCCACGCCTCCACGATCTTGCCGGCGCCGTCCCGCGCCACCTGCAGACACTTGGGGCTGACGGACGGGAGGATGGGTTTGGCGTAGCCGCCAAACCCCTTGTTGCTGTCGCTGTTGCAGCACTTGAACCCGCCCGGGCCGGGGCACTGGTTCGACTCGGACTTGCCGTCGCAGTCCGACGTCCAGAGGCAGCTGCCGCCCTTGGACGTGCCGCAGGTCGGTTTGCTGCAGCACTTGATGCCGGCGCCGTCGGCTGGGCACGCCCCGTCGATGGTCTTGCCGCCTTCTTTGGTGCAGTCGGAGCTGGAGAGGCAGACGCCTTTTTTGTTTGGAAAAGGGGGTGAGAGGGGAGGAGTTAGAGGTTTTGCGGCAGAGGGAGCATACCTTTTATACAATGTTGGGTTGGACATGTACGTACCTGCTGCACCGTCGGGTCCATAACAAGGCTCGCTGGGAGCTGCGTTGATGCCGATGGCGGCGAGGAGTGTCGAGACGATGATCAGTGTGGCCTTCATGATGCTGGAGAAATCTGATTTGATTATCTTGCTTTCCTGCAGTGTCAGACAGATGTATCGATGAACATTAACCAAGCTACGCAAGTTTTCCTTTTCAAATCAATCACTTTGTTTTGATGCAGTGGCACACACGGTTATCCTTTATACTTTATGAATTTGAAGCTCATTCCATGTACGGCAAAGAGCTGAGCGGGAAGTCTCTCTAATTTGGAATAGCTTATACAGTAATTCAACTTGTTTCCGTTCAGCTGGCCCCCAATATAAACAACCAATCAATATCATTAGCTTCCATTTGTACTTCGCTGCCCCTCGCCCCTGAATGCCGGATGATGTACCCCTGATGAGCTACCCGCAAGGCGCAGCAGTCGTTTGGAAGGAAAAGAAAACAAAAATAGTAAATACCGGAACCAGATACCGGGTGCAATGAACCCCAAATCTAACAAGATGAACAGTGTTCCCGATCGCCAATGACGCAGCAACGCGGCTATGTATGGAGGCTCTGTTTCCCAGCTGAACCACCACCAGCGCCAACATGCACACCTAGCAAATCAAGGGGTGTTGCCAGCTCCGTTTACCGCAAATACTCAACAAGAGTCAGATGCACCAGACGTGGAGGCGTAGACAGTACTGGTAACCCAATATAAAGGGAGCCCGAGTTGATTCTGCTGTTTCGCCAGGCTCTCCGAAATCGTCTTGAGAATACCATCGTTCTTCCCACTCAGGGCCGACTTCATCATGGCCGCGACTCCCTTGACATCGTAGAATGCAGGGCCGTCGCGAAACTGGTCGTTGAACAGGTCCCCGTGCGACTCGCGAACGTCTGCTATGATTTTACTGGCCACGATCGACACTGCCGCGCCCAGCTTTGGCCAGTTTATGGCCATGTACGGCTTCTCGCAGCGGAACTGGTAGTGGGAAAACACCACGGACATGATGCCATGATTGTCCTTGGTCGAGAGTTTCGATCCCAACTCGGCGGTGCAGAAACTAAGCAAGTCGTATGAGCTGTCGTGCGGCACGTCTGCGTTGAAGATCCTGTTCCAGCCCGCACGACGGTAGCAGGTCGCGAGTCCGGCCTTGTTCATGATGATGTTGTTGCTCGGGTCCAGGTACGCCATCAGGTCCTGCCGACGGTTGGCATCTCGGAGAGCCCTCTCCTGCCTCCGTAGTCTGGGCTGGCTCATTTGCCTGGCCAGGAGTCCCTCGTAGTGGCGCTGGAAGTCGGTGGACGGGGCTGCTCCGTTGAAGAACGCTTCACCCATGCTTTCGATCAGAAAGTCGAGGGCTGGGACAGGTGCCGCCAAACTGCCGCTGTTCTTGAGCATGTTGTACAGATGTATCAAGATTGCGGGCCTCATGTTGACGTCCCAGATGGCGATGAAGTGGCAGTGAGCAATGTCCAGGGCCTCCAGGAGACCGACGCCGCAGAGGTAGGGGGACAGGTCCCACAGGGCGTGGTAGCTGCCGTGGGGAGAAGAGCGAGAGGGAGGCAGGCCAGCTTCGGTGTAATCAAACGGGCATCTCCCCAGCCACTCCCTGAAGCTGTCGGCAAAAGCATCAACCTTGTCGATGTTGGGGTTGGGCCGACAACTGGTCTCTACCCATGTGTGTAGGCGTACGGCTGTGGCCAGATAACCTTTTCCTCTCTTCTTGTTCTCTCGGTCAAGGAATGCGTCAATGTCCCGCTGGGGGTAAAAGTCGGGATTCGGCTGACGGAAGACGGCGCCCCGGAAGGGATAGTAAAACAAGCCACGCGATGCCACAAACGAATCGACCAGACACTGCAGCTGGAACACCAGGGACGGTGCGATGGCCTCGTGGATCGCGGCTCCAGGCTTTTTCATGGCAAGCTTGGTGATGCTGCCTCCGAACTCGACCAGGCCAAAGAGCTTGCGGTTTTCAAACCAAGGCCCAGTTCCCAGCCAGTCTAACTGGTCCATCTCAAGCTGAGACTTTTCCTTGCCCGTCTTGCGAAGGTGGTGTTGGATGACAATGGACGAGAAGAAGTTGACAAAGTCGTATAGCCAGTTGATGGTGTAGCACCGCCGCCAGACCAGCCGCTCTTCCGCCGTCGCCTCCCCCAGGTTCAGCTCTGGGTTCCAGCCTTGAAGCTTCTTCGCCATACGTTTTGTTGGTTTTCCGCTCTGGTTACATCTGTAGTCGGTAAGGAAGTCGACAAGGTCGTCGTAAACGTTGACCATGAACTGCTCCCTGGGATCGATCAACTCTTGTTTAGTTATTGTAGGTTCTTTATTGGCGCCCTGAAACTCGGCCGAATGCATCACAAACATGCCGGGCTTGGCTTGGTTCCCCAGGGTGATGGTGGTGAATACATTCTGGAAAGTCTCGAGGCCGGGAAAGTCCACAAATATGGCCATCTCGCTCTCCCTGATCATGGCCGTGGCGAAATGGCACGAAGCTGCGATGCCGGCAATGTTGTGACCACGATGGATAACGGCCTCCCAACTGTTTCCGAGTCTTTCTCTGAGCTGAATCCAGTCCCTGCACAGATGCAAAACGGCGAGCATGTAATCGACTGGTTCACCCTGCTCGTTGAACTCGAGCAGCTTGTAGGCTTCCAGGGGCCGCAGCCTGTCTTGCTCAGCGGCCTTGTCTTCCTTCCTGTTCTTCTTTCCTTTTTTGCTCCTTGAGTGAACTTTCTTGTTCTTTAATTGTTCCGTTTCCTCATCCGTCAGAACAGCCTCTTCTTCCTCGCGAGCGCTGTGATTACTTGTTGCGGTTCTGTTGGTGTCAAGATTTGAAAACATATTCGAGAGTGAGGGAGCTTTAGGCTAAATTCAGAAAGCTCGGTCAGAAAGACTATCTTGATAGGTAACAGAGATAAAATGGTGTGGATGTACTAACCTCTGCCACTTGGTCATCATTTGTGGCAGTGAGAGATTCGAGGTACTCGTCACCACCAAGTGAGGAAAAGATAGTGGTGAGTGCCTGAATAAAGTACGCATGGGAGGCATTAGGCTCCTCCATCTGCTCGTCTCGCTCGCCATCAGGGCTCGGCATGCTCTTGTAAGCTTCCGCAACCATCGTACGCGCATTGATGACAGCCCGAAGGCACTTGAAGATGGATGAAGGAACAGCTATTTTCTCAGTGCCGATGCATGTGGCCATAGCTACAAGTTCCTTGACCGTCACTTCGCCAGTGAGCTTTGGTTTGGTCTCGGTCTCTTTCTGTTCCTTGGCAGTCGGGGATCGGAGGATTTCGTTGTAGTTGCAAATGATCCATCGAAGCAGGTACCTAGTATCCTGCTTGTAGGCAAGATACGGATTTTGGCTTTCCGGCATATTGACCGCTCCTGAAAGATCCCTACGGTCTGGTGAAAAAGGGGTTGAACAAAGGGTAGGTAGGCAGCAGAAGAGAAGCAACTGGAAGCTGGAAGATGTATTCAGGGGGAGTTTGATGGGAGTTGACTAGCAAAATCAAACAACATCAAACATACAAGCAGGGTGGGGTTGTATGGAAGGAGACGAAAGAAGAGAAAGAGAGGGAGCAGAGTGAGTCAGGCCTGTGTTATTTGGTGCCTGTTGCTGCTGGTTTGAAAACTGAAAAGATGGTGAAGACAGGAGGAGTGGCAGAAACAAACACTCCCCGCAGTTAAACACCCCTCCTTGTCAGTCATAATCTTATGGAAGCGTTTTACAAATTTCATTTCCGGTATTTAGCTACAAAACAGGACCCGCCCAATATAAAAAAGGACCAAAAAAGTTTTTGATGTCTACATCTCGCCCAAAAGTAGCCCAGCCCTGAGAATACCAAAAACGAAACAGGGACTGTACTTTTATAGAGTCCCCAATTTACACATACAATCAAACTTGCGCCTGTTGCGGAAAAATAGGAAGCGGTTGAGGTGGTAGTGGGTTTGGTGCTGCTGCTCTTTCATGGTTTCTTTCCACACCCTACACCAAACGCCAGGGGATAATAGTGACTGCTGACTATTAGCTATTTACTGCTTAATGCTTAATAAGCATCCCTTACTTTTACAATAAAAAGTTACGAAGGAAACTAAGTCAGGCGATATACCGAGTGGACATATTCACAAACAATATAAGAGCTAAGCCTGAAATAGAGCACATGCTTCAATTTTCGTCTGTGCCAATGCAATATGGGTGGCCTCATTCATTATAGGCAGTAGCTACTTCACATGACTTATCAACCTTGCCTTTTCCTTCTACATCCACAAGCTTCTGTCTGTTCACACACATACATTTTGATTAAACGAAAGCACACATATCCGTGCTTGTCGATTCACATCTCTCAGAATCTCATCCCAGTATCCCAGCGGCTTACAAACACCAAAGCCTGCCCGGAGGACAAAAACCACACACTACATATGACTACAGCAAGTAGACCGGCTTATCTAACCACCAGACTCATCTTTATGGGACTGAAAGTCTTCAGGTCGTAGAATGACGGCGTTTAGGATTTTGCCCATATGTGTTTTTTCGATCGACTCGCAGTCGCGGCGGACCTTGGTTAGGTACACCTTGAGGAAGCCGACGGGACTATGCTCGAAGGAATGTTTGAGGGTTTTTCCAGGGTTTAATGCCGGGTCGACAAAGCCGTTTGCGCAGGCCACCATCCCGTTTTTTCCACCTCCCTCCCAATCCAGCCCCAGCATGTTACATAAGGCCGTGTAGTTAGCAAACGACGAAATATAGAGTTGACCGGCGAAGAGGTTTAATTGGAGGATTAAATGCTTAGGCATTGACCATTCGGCCGGAAGAGCAGGCGTTGGATAAAGGCGCAGGTTTTTAAGGCTGGTAAAGCCAAGGGTTGAGCGTGGTGTATACAGATGCAGAGTGGTTTTGCAATGATCTTTGATAATGGCCTCCAAAGTTTGTGCCTCGAAAGGACTAATAACGACGAGGTGCTTTACAATACCTGAAGTGTCGTTTCCACCACCCGTATTAGTTAAAACCCAATTAACGGGGCGTAAATATTGGTCCTGTTTGGCCGTCGCCTCTAATTCGACAGTGCTGGTAAAGTCGAGAGTGACGAGCATATTTTTTGGAAATTCGTTCAATTTGGGGATAAGTTTGGCCGTAGTAATGGGTTCCAGCGATTTAAAGGCAGGTTTGAAAAACGCAGACCCGGTAGGTAGAACCCCTGTCCTGGCAAAGGCGACGACGATAGGGTCGAGTTTGTGCGTGACCGGCTTTGCAGGTCGTGGACGTTTAACCTGCCGTTCCTGTTTAATTTCGGGAGCAAACTTACGCTTTTGCTTTTCCTACAGGACGGCTGAATCGAAGTTGACTTCGCCGAATTGCGCGCAGTGTTTGATTATGCTGGCCGCGCCCTCGTGGTTGCACGCATCCGCGCAGTAAGGTTTTGTGTTTCGATTACCTGGCCTGTAAAGATCTTTAATCGTTTGCGCCTCGTCTTTTTGGAATTTGATAGTCTGCGCGGGAGATATGGAGGTGATATTAAAGTTCGCATTTTGTGACTGGTCCCATAGGTGTTTTTGATGGCCAAAACGACGACCTTGGACCGCCCAAAGCGGGATGTTGCGCTGGATATTAATCCACGTTTCGGTAATGGCCCAGTGTAGAACGTCGGCCAGCTCGATTTTATCGTCCTCGCCCTTGTGAACTTTTTGAAGAATTTTGATTTTGATTTCAGGCGGGATGCAAAACACGACCGTTTGACCCTTTCCTAATTTGCGCATTTTTATACAGGCTGTGCAAAGTGTTAGAAGAATTTTCAAATTTGACTTTAGGCACGAGACGAGCAAAAAAGGAAAATAAAAGAACTCACCCTGAATTAAGCGATTTTTGGTTAAGTTGGCCCTTAAGGTGACGGCGGCGCGGTAGTTGTTTGGAAGTTTTAAATCAGTGCCGCGAGTGTGAGCCTCGTTTAGGAATACCAGACAAATATCGAGCGTAGTCGTAAAAGAGCTGGTTTGGAAAAGTTCAGTCTTGCCGTGCAGATTAACCACGCAGAGATTGTCGTCGTCATCAAAGTAAACACATGCCTGCTTGATTGAGGCATTCCCCTTCTTTTGATGTATGCGAAGCCATTGCCTCGTAACTTTTACATTTCCCAGCTCGAGGATTTGCGCGTCCACATTTAGTAGGACCTGCACCTTTTGCTGTATGTCCATCACTATGGTAAGCAATTGGTTTGTATCGCTGCCCGTCGTGGTCCGTTGGGGGATGAGCGACACGTGGTTGTCGTTTCGTAACAGATAGCCCAATACCAGCGCGTTGGTGTGTTTTTGGTTTGGGAGGTCCAAATGCGCGATAGAGAGAGGAAGAAGTTCGCGGGCGTCGTTGGTACCATTGAAACCGCTGGTAGGTCGTGTTTTAACCTGTCCGATGTCCCAACCTGATGCATTCAATTTGCTGGGAAATTTTTTAATGTATTTCGGAAACATAACATGTTTTAAGAAATAGTCGATGGCCGTTTTTGCATACCGGAGGGTTGGGAAAAGCAGTTTGACACATTGTGGTTTGTTTTTGATGTTAATTCCCTCGAGATGGCGGAAGTTGGATGGAATTTCAGGCGCATTTGCAATTCAGGCGTTGTACTTCTGGTCGGGTTGGTCCGATTTGAAAAAATGACCAAAAATTATAAAAAGGTCCTCGTCGTTAAGACCACCATAATAGTAGTTTAAATTTGTTAAAAAAAGTACAATTTTTGGATGTGAGAATTTTAATCGTGGCGAGGGTGAATCTTTGGCACGGTATGGTATAACCAAACGCGTGGGAGGTTGTCGCGTCGCGTCCAAACCGTAGTTGACTTTCCAACGTTTTTAAGCGAGGGAAAATCCCAAAATTCCACCAGCAAAGATACCTCGAAGCAAAAGTAGCGGTGTTTTGGTAGCATTTGACCAAAACCCGCTTTGCTTTACACCCTCGACGGCCTTAATTTCGGTTGAAGTAAGCTCGGTTTTTGTGAGATACGTGAATAAAGCCGCGCGTGATTCCTTATTTTGACGAGCGATCGGCAGTCCGGTAAGGCCCGTAGCACAGATTCGAGATGTTACGGCATGAACAAGCGCCTGTTGGCCGTTTGCCCTGAGGATCCGGAGACGAGGGAAGCTGCCTTTGCCGAATTGATTGTAAATTTCTAAAGACGTTGGCATTTTTTGGGCAACCAAAGGTGCAATATCCCTAACAACGTTAATGACATTTTGCACAAGTTTCCAGCGGTCCGGGCTGTAGTCGATCGGCCGTTGAGTTCCCATGGTGTAAACCAGCTCGAATTTGACGTTAAAATTTTTATCGCTCTCGTCGACAATGTCGCGAGAATATTTGTTAAAGAATTGCTGTCCCCCGAGAAGAGAGCGACCAATAGCTTTTTTGCCATTGATTAGGTATTTAAGGCCCATTAGTTTAAACGAAAGTATGTGTTCCGGTTGTACCAGGAGAATGCCACCATTTCGTATACAACTTGTGAGATCCGCAGTTATGTCGGCGACCTGGGTCGGGTCGAGACGCAGGGCCCGCGAAAAGGGTAGTTGAAGGATTTGAACATCCAACAGCCCGCCCAGTTTGGCCAAAAGCATTTGCAACATTTGCTTCGATTGCGGTTTTGCCACAATAACGCGGACCAGCTGAGTGCCATCGGTAAGGAAGGAGGCCATTAGGGGTACGATGATTGAGCTTTTTCCTTCTCCCATGTTGAGCTGCATTATTGAGTTTCGGCCATCCGGGGGATTGGACATTTTCCGGGTAATGGCAAATTAAACCGAACGGATGGTGATATTATTTTCGATTTTTATAAATAAAGTTTGAGGATATTCGATAGGGTCCCAGTTCGAATAAGCAATGTTTTGCAGCTTTTTGACAAGATCCACCGAGCTGCCCGAGGAGTTTGCTCGCAGGAGCCTCCGAGCACGTTGAAAATCGTGTAAAGCCAAAGCAAATTCGATCATTGCAGGTTTCCATTCGGTAGGAAGCTGTTTCCAGTTGGAAGTTGACAGTTGAGATAAGAAGAATGTACGGCATATTTTAGGACTGTTGACCAATACTCCATTTTGACCTTTGAGGCTTTCGAAAGCAGCCAGGGAGCGGAGCTGTGCCAAAAAATAATTTTGGCACTCGTTCCAGTATTGCTGTAGCAACTCGTTGTTTTGAGCTGTTGCCAGCCCATTTTTTGCACCGTCGTCTCGGTCCAGATCGAGGTTATGTAATGCGAGAAAGCTGGTATTAAGGTTTTTGCAGTATTTCCGTTTAAAATTTGTGTATGTGCCAACCCTAAGACCTTTTAAAAACGATCGGATGCAAGGTGAGGTTAATTGTGCATTACCATCGCCGCATATTAGGCCCACAGTGAGGCGTAGCAAAGGACGGTTTTCAAGTGTTACGACCGGCGGTTCGTTTTGGGAAAAAAGGTTTGCAGTGGCAGCGAAACCCTTGTCGCTGGCGATTCGGTCGTCCGTTGTGAGTTTTGGAAGCGGAGGCAATTGGTTAGCCGCTAAACCGACTGATTATCGATACATGGCCTAAAAAAGCTTCGTCAGGTATTTATAGAATAAGTAATTTTGATACCAAACCTTCCATTTTGATTGCATTGTTGTCATGATCGTATCGACGGCAAAATAAGTTTTTAAACCGGCACAATCGCTTTTTGCTGGCATTTTCGGCATTTCGCAAGGCCATTGCGACGTTAGATAGGAGATAAAGGCTGCAATTTTGGAGTTTAAGTTTCGCTCGTATTTGTTGCAACGACGCGTATCTGCGTCCTCCCTCTCTTTATTGGGAAGGTTGGGGAATTTGGCCTCGGGCGAGTTTTTATAACCATAACCACCGCTTTTAACATCGTCGGTGATGAGGTCCGCGACGACAAAATAACCTGCAGACAGATTGTATTCGGTCGTTTTGGTTGGCGGCACAACAGAAGCCACCTCTGGGGTCGAAGCAAAGGCAAAAAGCACTTTAATTATGGGGCGTGTGTTTTGATTAGCGGTGAATGTTAGGGCCGAGAACCATGATATGAGCTGGAATACTCCAAAATTGGAGCGCTTCCCCCTGAGGGCGTTATGAATCCCCAGCCAGTGTTGGGCGATTAGTTTTTTGTTATCCTCGAGCCATATCGTATTATAAAAAAGGGCGGTTGGCAGCTCGACTTCTGGCCCGAAGATTCGGTTAGTATTTAGGAAAAAGTCCCACAGCCATGAGATTTGGACTTTTCGATATGAGCCCATTAAAACCGGCTTGGCCAAGAAAAGCGCATGCGAAACTGCGAAAGTCGCATTGCAGCGGGCTTCCTTTCGTAAACGGTCCCTGCTTTGGTAGGCTTTATCGTGTAATGTCGTGAAAGTTTTAGCGCCAAAGCCGGGCATTCGGGACCATGAGTAGTTGATCATGTCCCGCTCGGTAAGCGCCGCATTCGAAGTGCGCGAAGAAACCAGTGATTTGACGAAAGCGGGTTTGATATCGAGTTGGCGGTCTGTCTGTCGAAACAACATTTTCACTTTCTCGTAAAACAGGATGTGCTGTGAAAGAAAACCGAGATTTTGATCCCATTGGACCCGTTGCATTTCCTGGAGGCTTTTTGGATAAAATTGTCGAATCGGCGTTAGCGATGCTATGTTTAGCAACAGGCCTCCGTCGATTTTGGATAAATTGAAAATGGAGCGTGCTGCTGCTGAGCTTAGGATTATAAGCGCCTGTTCGGTGCCCGTGTACCCAGTTAATTTATCCGGGAGGTAGAAGGAGGTTAGGCCATGGAGGTAGGCAATGTAAATTTTGCTTCTGAAATTTCCATTGTTTACCAAACGGCCGAGCTGCTCGTCGATATTGTAACGATAAATTCGTGCCGAGGTGCTTTTGGTGATAGACATTTGGATATAAGCGGCCCTGATGTGCACTTGATCCTTGTAAAAAGAGTAAGAAATTTGACCGTTAGGGATTAGGATCGCTCGTTTATCCCCAGTGCTGTTAATAAGAATGAGCTTGTTGCGAAGTCCCGTTAATGTGTTAATCGTTTGTGAATGATCGATATAACGTTGCGTACCCCACCTCGGGCACCCCCAACTTCTGGCA
>JAVHJQ010004239.1:0-18145 GCA_031306095.1 Pyricularia sp. CD86 | reverse complement strand
CCCCATGCACTAATGGCTTTCACGATGTTCACAAATATTTATGTGAAGGGGCTGTCCTAGGTTAAAGGTTAACAACTTGAAAGATCCTGAAATTTGACTTGAAATACTGAAATCGTGGTCTCGAGTTGTAAACGCTGTATGAATTAGAATCGCCAGTGGAACGAAGCTATCCTTAGATGCCCAGCGACAGGTCCAATTCGAAGAGAATTTATCTGTATAATTAGGAGCTCCTTCCATGGGGATTTATGGTACTGCTTCCACAAAATTATACTCCTTCTTCTTCTTCTTATCCTTCTTCGTATAATTCATCGAAATAGGCCCCCAAAAGTCATCATTCTCTTCTGGAGGTGCAGGCTCCGGATTAGCTTCAGCTTCGTACGGAGTCACGACCCTTTCATCTCCTTGTGAATTGACGAGGGTTGGTACGGCAACAGGCCAGCCATCCTCTTCTGTCGCGTCTGGGGTTGGCGACACTGAGTACACGTCACAATCAAATGGTGGCTGTGAAAAGGACGCCGCAAGTGCTAATAGGTTATGGGGGAACATGGCTAGTTAGCATCATATCAAACAAGAAATATGTGACTGGGTAATTTTGCAACGAGAACTTCACGGTGCCGTCGAAGCTGGACATAGAAGAAGCAGGTTGGTTGAGTAAAATGAATAGTAGTAGGGGCACTCACCGGAATCTACACCGTTGTAAGCAGCGGTCCGGTGACCGTCAAGTCGCTTCAGCTCCACCATACTTGCATGGAGCGCAGAGAGTAGTTCCCTGCATCGGACTCGCTCTGCAGCTGCTTGCTCATCCTCGGCAGCCAGTGCAGACACCTCCTCGTCGCTTAGATCGTAGACCATTTCCGGGGTGAAGAGTGAGGGCAGAAAACAGATGAGCTGTCGCTCAACAGCAAGATCACTGATTTCGTCAATGATCCTCTTCAGGGCGACCTGCTCTTACCAAGGAATAATTATTATAGCACGAGCAAAGCGGTTTTATCTGGAGGGTTCAGGCGACGAGGGTTCTTGCCTTGTAGTATGCCTCAGCGTAGTCCACCGCGAGCCCACTGGCTTGCCGCTCCATGTCGGGCTCAATGGCTTCCATTCTCGAAAGAAGCTTGACAAGTCCGTCAAAAGTAAAGAGCTGGGTGGGAGATGATGTAAACTGTCTCATAGTTGAGTTGGATTCAATGAACTTTTCCAAGTCCCTGCGTCGACGTTGAGTCTGATACTTTTGCACGGTATCCGTCAGGTAGTGGTTGTAAGTAATCGGGTGGCCTTCGTAGTGCGGCTCCAGGAGCTCTCCAACTTTGGCATCAAGCTTTACCTTGAGTGAACCTATACCCTCGTCAACGATGGCCGAAATGCCGCTGACAGTCTTTGGTAAAGCAACGTAGTCAAGGATCAACATGGCCGTCGTCGTCACGGCAGCAACCACCAAGTCAGTTGTATCTTTCACAATTGCTTTCCAAGGTTGACACTGCTCTTTGAAGAGGTCTTGCACAATGATAGGGTTGAAGGTCCCTGGAAGCTCGCGGCCCTTGCTCCGATCCATGAGTTTGATCACGCGCTCGATATAGTCGGACCGCGGGGTCAACCTCGAATTTTCAGGGCAAGGGACTTCCTCTACGCCTGGCACTTCATATTCTGAAATGGATTCGGTCTTTCCGTCACGAATCATAACATCCCTAAATTCTCGCAATGAGCTCTGCACCACGGCCCTGATGCGCTTTGCGTAGCCCTCATCGGAGTAGGCGTCCCCAAAGAAGGCATCGCTGTAGTTTCCCTCGACGGCAGCAGTCATGAGCTGGCAGAATCTCTGACTTACACCGAGCAGGTATCTGCGCTGCTTGGGTACTGTCTCGCGCGAATCGCCCAGCCTAACAAGGGTCTCCTCGCATTCGCGAATGCGATCTTCCATATCCTCGCGGAGGCTCGGAAGGTGGTGCAGGATTTGCCTCCACAAGACAGAGCTGAGACGTTTACGAAGTGCGGTCACCCCAAGGCTCGATGAATCTATACCGCGCCAGGCGCCTTTGGAAAAGAAGTCCCTTTCCACTTCGTCGCGAGAAGACGCGCCATTGTCCGAGTTCATCTCACGGTGACCCTGATTCCGGAGGACGTGCCAGCCGAGTTCGAGGACGACGTCCTGGTTGCGTACAAGGCTGAGGTAATTTCTCTCTGATTCCGAACCCTCCTCAAGCTTGTCAGGCTTGGTGATGAGACCGCGTGTCCGAACTCTTTGGGGGTCCATCTTCCGCGCCAGCTCGGTCACTTCCTGGTTGTTGAACTCGTTGCTTGCTGAAACAACGGCGAGGATGACGCTGCGTGGTCGTGACATTGCTTTGCGCACCATGTTTCCAACTATCTTGACGTCCTCGACCGACTGCTGGGAGCTGCCAGCCCGAAAAAGGCCAGGCAGATCAACCATAGTCAAGTGTGCTTGATCTGGGCCACTGATCTCGACACGAAGCACATCGGTGCTGAATCGCTTGGACGTACCAAGTCCCATTGCATCCTTGGCAGCCTCGATAACCTCATCCAAAGGAGTGTTGGGTGCAAGCGTGTCGCAAAAGTCTCGCAGTCTGGCAGCATCTTCGGCGGTGCGCTCAGGGCCAGGCTTAATAGATACCTTGAACTTGGAGACGTGATCCCAGCGGAGGACCAGCTCGGTCACGAATCGAGTGCAAAGGCCATCTCTGGTGGGAAATGGGTGACCTGAAATAGCCTCGAGCACTGAGCTCTTGCCGGCTGATTGATCTCCGCAGACAATGATCTCGGGTAGGTCAACGACTTGTCCGATGCCGTGAGAGCGGAGCTTGTCAATGATGTCAAAGAGCGCCCGATGCTCTTTGGACTGGAGGTCAGCGTTGGGTTGAAGTGCCATGGATATTGATGTAAAACTGTGAAAGGCAGTGATAATATCGTTTATAACAAGAGCAATTAAAAAGCTTGGAAGAAAATGAAGAAGCCAGAAGACGGGCAACAATGTACTCCTTTATTGCTTTAATGATAACCACAAATGGTAGAAAGCTTTGCTTGAGCGTATAGATCAGTATACCTGCCAAGATATCTACCTATCTAGGTACCCGTAGGCATCCAGCCAAGAATTGTTACTTCCCAGAGCTCCGCACACAGGTGGAGGGCCTCCCGCATCGCCAACATCATGCAGTGCGACCAACCCGGGGACTCGATTGGCCCAAATAATCTATCAGCAGCCTCATTTAGACTCTTTTACAGCAGGCCGCTTCATGCATGCTTTGTTGGCAGCAAATTCTGATGGCCATTCAATCAGGATATTGCCGCCCAATTGGACTCGGCTAGGTACCTTAGATACCAATTGTAGTACCTTTTGTAAAGCGTGCAAAGCAACTAGGTACTAACAGGGCTGATAAACTTCTCGTTCATCCAGGAGGCCGTCTGTTTGTGATGTTTGTGTCATTCGGAGCAAGCCTTATAGTGGTCCGATTCGCCGGACGGCAAGTCGCGGGGGTTCTGGCGCCAGGCATCTATCCCCCGGCATCTCCATATAGACAGGCTTTCACAAAATGTGCGTTCATACGGTGGAAAGTATTCTCAGACTATTTAGGCTACTCAAAGCCGACGTTGTCAATGCAGTTGAAACTGTTTGGTGCCCCATTTAATGGAATGTCCTCAATCGTACCACTATACCTGATTTTGATGAGAGTTGAGCCTAGTAAAAGAGATGGGAAAAGGGTGTTTACAATGGCTCAATTGGCTGACAGAGCAACTCGCTATGATTTTATATTATAGCAGACGATGCACCAACATATTGATGCCATTGGTGCCATCGGAAACGACTATTACGCCTTCTTCATATATCCCCAGTGTCTCATTGCGGCTGCTCCATGCCAGAAATGCAAGTTTTTGATAGGAATATAACCCTATACCAATATAAAATTATTCAATCCAACCCTCCATTTCTGTCTCCACCTATGAATTGGGCGACCGGCCTCCATCGGCGATATGTTGGCCAGCCCCATTAACGCCTAAAATCAAACACGCCCCCTGCACCATTGAAGGTCCCTGTGTTTTGTATCCCCTGACCATTAAGGGTCATGTTCACCCCTGGCTGATTGTGTGCTGTTGACTCGGTTCGTGAAGATCCAACCGTCTCACTAGAACTAGTTCTGTGATCAACGTGCAACAGTAGCTCTTTTGCGCATGCGGCTGCCGCTGCTGCCGCGTAGTGCCGCCAGACGTCGTTCTTGTGCGAGTCGGCATAGTCTGATACGCCTCGTATCACGATGCACGAGTATTCAGTCATCAGCCCAGCGGCTTCCATCTCGAAACAAAGAACGTCGCCTAGGTCGTGAACTTTTTCGTTCCGCTTCGTCGCACTCTTCATCACGCTGTCGCCAGATGCGATCAATCCGTAGTGGATTACAGGACCTTTGCGGGACGGCCTCGAAACGACCTTTGTCCTGTCGCAGTCGTCGCAAGTTGAGAAACCGGAAGCATGGGTGTAGACATCGTCAAAAAGAATGTCGGTACGGGCGGCTGGTCTTTTGTAAACACCAAGACCAGGGCTTTTCCTCAACATAATCGACACGTACTCCTGAATCTTGTTCTTTTGCACGAGATGACTGGATCCCATCATTTCGACGGCATTTCTCAACAGAGTGGGTGGTGCGCACAAAAAGCCCTTCAATCGGAAGCCATCATCCTCATTTTTCCCCAAATCGTATTGAACGACGCCACCATATTGCCCCTCCGGCATGCTAATAACGACATCACCAAGGCGGATGTCATGCTTGCTGCTCGGGACACCTCCTCCGATGCCAACTAGGAAGCGCCATTTGATGGAAGGGAATGAGCGGGCCATATTCGTCGCGACAATGGCAGCGGCCCCTTTGCCTGGGATCCCTGTAAGACGGGCAAGAATAACATTATGACCGCTGAGTTTGCCGAGGATGTATATGTTCGGATCGTTATCGTTCCCAGGCAGACTTTTGTGCTCTTCGTCAAGCATGTAACGAACGGCATCCATCTCGAAGCCAATTGCGCAGATTATGCCAACCGTGTAATCCTTATACTGGGCCATCTTGAGACGAAGCTAGCGTATGATTGTTGCAAATCGATATCTCAGATAGGTTTGGGCTTTTATCCGTAAAGTAGTGTGACGAGCAGCTGTGCGGAAATACAATTATTATCTGGAATGAAATGGGTTAACGTGCAAAACACATCAGGACAGCTCTTAGGGCTTGCAACAGGCCAATAGGAGGGCATCGGCTGTAGTGACGCCTGAGGGACGCAGCTGAGCCGAGATAACGGGCTGTGACCCTTTCAGCTTGCAGCCCTTTCAGGTTCCAGACCGCTCCTCTGGCTGGATATGCCAACACAGCCTTGCCTCACCTTAAAAGCATCTCTCCAACCTGATTATCCTGTCATCTGCGGAACGCTATCGTATAATCACCCTGAATCCGCTGTCACTGATTTCAACATTACACCTCGCTAGACACTGCGATCTTCCAGACTGTCAATCATACTTTCTAAAGAGCTCGCCCGTATACGGTATATATACCTACATTCACAAATGGAACGCCCTGCAAAACGGCAGAAGCTCCACGACGATGCCGAATCCGACAACGCCTCCCAGCCCCCTGCCTCCTCGGGCTCCGGCCACGATCCTAGACAGACACTGAACAACTTTGAGCTCTCTGGCCAAGGCGTGCAGAACAGTGGCAACTTGACAATTCGTGGTACCTTGATTTTCAACCACAACGGTAACGTGTCAACCGTGCGCGAGGCCGAGGACGAACAAGACCATCGGGAAAAAGAGAAGCAGAAGGAACACCGACAAACAATTCTCGAAACGCTGCGATTCGATCAAATGGGCGCGCGCTTCCAGAACATCAAGACAGCACATTTCAAAACATGCAAATGGTTCCTACAAGACAAAGCTTACCGCGAGTGGATGGACTCGTCGCGCGATACAGGCGACTTTCTATGGATAAAAGGAAAACCTGGTGCTGGAAAGTCCACAATGATGAAGTTCTTGCTAAAGAAGACTCAAGGGAAAAAAACAGGAGTGAAAGTCATTTCCTTTTTCTTCAACGCACGAGGCGGTGATATGGAGAAGAGCACCCTTGGTCTCTACCAATCGTTGGTGGTACAGCTTCTCGAGCATTACCCACACCTCATGTCTGTTTTAGACATATATCGCAGCAGCGTCGAGTGGCGCGTCGAGGCAGTTAAAGAGCTCTTTGAGGAGACCGTTCGGGCTCTTGGTAAAACCCCAGTGGTTTGCTTCATCGATGCTTTAGATGAATGTGAAGACCAGCAAGTCCGAGATATGGTCGAACATTTAGGTGGGATTTGCGAAGAGGGAAGCCGGCTCCACATCTGCTTCGCCAGTAGACATTACCCACATATCCATTTCACGAAAGGAAGCAGCATCATCCTCGAGGCTATGGAGGAGCATCAGCAAGACATTGCGAACTATATCGACAGTACCTTACATATCCGCAACAAAAGTACTCTGGAAACGATCCGGTCTGAGCTCCAGAGAAAGGCTTCGGGAGTGTTCATGTGGGTCGTCCTTGTGGTTGGCATGCTCAATAAGAGATGCGATACTGGCCGTGAACACAAGTTTCAACTTCGATCATGGCTTGAAGAAATACCGAGCGATCTTCACAGTCTGTTTCGCGACATACTTACTCGTGACAATAACAATACCCCGACTCTCCGGCTATGTATACAATGGGTGCTCTTTGCAAGGGAGCCTCTTAGCCCGAAGCAGCTCTACTTCGCAATCATTTCCGGGATTGAGCCAGAGAACCTAGACGCTTTCCATGCCGAAGACACCACAGACGATATGATCACCAGGTTTTTGCTCGACAGCTCGAAGGGACTGGCCGAGTCGACCAAGTCTAAGCTTCCTACAATCCAGTTCATCCACGAATCCGTGAGAGACTTTTTACTCAAGGAAAATGGCCTCCAAACGATCTGGCCAGCTGCTGGGATGAATCCCGAAGGACAAAGCCACGAGGTTCTAAAGCGAATTTGTCTAGCATATATCACGAGCAAGCCTGTCACCTCCTTTAGTCTCCCTCTCCCGATGCCCAAGGCCTCCTCGGCGGAAGGAGCTACAGTCCGTGAAAATGCAATCAGCAGACTGCCTTTCCTGGATTATGCAATCCAGAACATTTTATTCCACAGCGAAAGGGCCGAGAAGGACGGCTTGAGTCAGAAAGGGTTCCTCGAAGCATTCCCCCTTGCCAACTGGATAATCCACCACAACCTCCTACAGCGACACCAAACTCGACGCTATACGCCATCAGTCAGCTTCTGCTACATTCTAGCCGAGCGCAATCTGAGCAGCCTTATTAAAATTCTATCAACATCCCGGTCCTGCTTCGAGGTAGAGAAAGAGAAATACGGGGCCCCGATCTTTGCTGCACTCGCTACCAAAAGCATTGAGGCTGTCCAGGTACTGATCGAAAGCTATCAGCAAAAGAATGCAGTGGGTATATTGTCAAATGAGGTCCTGCCAAACACTTCGGACTATAAAGAATGGTCTAATAGTTTTGGTCGGGCCTTCTCCTTTCACCAGAAAAAGGGAGTTCCTTATAATCTGGTCAAAGCAGGGAATTTGAATATTTTCGACTTCTACTGTACAACACAACAGACTGATTTGAAATCTTTGGACAAAGATCTGTCTTCATTGTTATATTCTCTTACCACAGACGGCCATACCAATATGGCGAGAATGCTTATCGACCGCGGCGCCGACGTAAACGCGGTTCATGGTCGCGCTAAAGAAACACCTCTCGTCGTGGCTTTGGATGGCGGCCATACCGATATTGCCAAAATGCTTATCGACCGCAACGCCGACGTAAACGCGGTTTCTGGCCACGATAAAAAAAACACATCTCGTCGTGGCTTTGGATCGCGACCATACCGATATTGCTAAAATGCTTATCGACCGTAACGCCGACGTAAACGCGGTTTTTGGCCACGATAAAAAAACACCTTTCGTCGTGGCTTTGGATCGCGGCCATACCGATATAGCCAAAATGCTTATCGACCGCGACGCCGACGTAAACGTGGGTTTTAACTACAAAATAACACCTTTCGTTACGGCTTTATGTCGCGGTTATACCGATATAGCCAAAATGCTTATCGACCGCAACGCCGACGTAAACGCGGTTTTTGGCTACGATAAAAAAACACCTCTCGTCGTGGCTTTGGATCGCGGCCATACCGATATAGCCAAAATGCTTATCGACCGCAACGCCGACGTAAACGCGGTTTCTGGCTACGGTAAAAGAACTCCTCTCGTCGCCGCTTTAGAATATAGGCTTACCGGTATAGCCAAACTTCTTATTGAGCACGGCGCTGACGTAAACGCGATTTCTACCAACTATGAAATGACGCCCCTTGTTGCGGCTACACTTCGTAATAATATTGACATGGTCACGCTGCTTCTCGACCATAATGCCGACTTAAATGGAGTTGATGGTCGTGGACGTACGCCCCTTACCGTATCTCTTAAGGAGGGCCACACAGATATAACCAGGCTGCTCATCAACCGCGGTGCTGTAGGTGCGGCTGACTTCTCCAGATAGTTGTCTCTTGTCCACACTTTTCTACAGTAGTGCTACAATCGAGGTATGAGGTAACCTATTCCAGGCCATGGTCCAGCGGGTTGGAGCAATGGGCATCTTCAAGTTCGGGCCATCTGGGTTGAACACCCATCGATTCTCAAAGATGTAAATAGCAGATTCAAGGAGTAGTTGCCACCGGGTGACGTGCTGTCGGCAGCTAGAAGAGGAAACAGCAGAGAACAAACGGGTAACAAGGTGCATTTGACTTGTACGCCTCGCACACTTACTGCGAACGGGATAGGATCCCTACCTAATATAGCAGCCATGTTAATATTGATGTTACGACAAGAATCGTGCGCGTAAGCCCTTCTTGATATTCTCTATACACTAAATATCCATTTATGGCAAGTCAACACACCCAGGGCACGGCCGCACCTGTATCTCGGGCGTGTTGAACAAGCTCCACGACTCGGACTTTGCCGGGTCCCCAAATGGTCTGAGGGCGGCAAAGCGCATACTATAAGCCAAAAGGAGAAAGAGGATATAGGGTCAGTTGAAGGATTGGGGAGACAAACAGTTTGCGAATTACGGGAGAAACAAAACAGAGACCACATACGTGTAGTTTCCCGGGGCGATCTGAGATCCATTGTGGCCTAGCCTTCCGAGCCAAAAGAACTGGCCACCCGCGTGGCGGTCACCAGCGGGCCGCGGAAGCGGCGAGACCAGGCTTGCATTGTGCCGCCCCGGGACGTAGTTGGCGTCCTGCGTCCACTCGGCAACAGGGCCGATGTAGCCACCCGTGCCGGGGACGAGGGGCCACGTCCAGCTGGTTTCGGTCCATCCAGCCTCGAAGATCTATGTGTTTTTGTTGGGGTTGTTCAGCTTCTACACAGGTTTTGCCATTGTCGTAATCGACTCGATAAAAAGACTGTGCACTTACATCCCACCGCACTTGATCGGATCCGTACCGAAGGCTGGTGTAGATCTTGGGGAAGTCCTGGGTGGTGCGGCTTAGGTTGAAGGTGTAGTACGCCTTGTCTTTGATATCTACAAATCCCGTGCCCGACTTGGAATAGGGGTAGCCAGTCGCCCAGATAGGGTCCATCTCGGCTTTGAGGTCTGAGGCCATGCCTAGAGATAGCAAATGCCGTCGGCAATTCGTGAGGATTTATGCCTGGTGATTTATGAGTCGTAGGAAAAGCTTACCAAGGTATGGAACAGAAAGCTGCTCGCCGTTGCTTCCCGAGATCAAAACCTTGCCGTTGTATACGGGCAGAGATTGTGCGTTCCATCCCTTGTTGGACGGATTGGCGAATGTTATACTGAGGTTTGCCAATTTGTCAGGTGGATGAGCTCTGTATAAGATATGGGCATCGGTAGACATAAGCATACCTGATCGTCTTTTCCTCCCCAGCCTGAAGCACAAAAGGTTCAGGCACCTGAGCGTCAACCTCCATAGCAAGAGGGTTGATTTCGGTAAACTTCTTCATCTGGCCCTGGGCATTAAACATCTCAAAGCCCCCGGCTGCAGAAACAGAGACGGTATACCTCACGGCGGAGCCCCCACCATTCCGCACGACAATACTCTGCTCCCCCTTGAAGTTGGCAGTATCATTGAGAGCCAAGGGCTCCGAGTCGACCACCGTGTCGTACTTGACGACCTTGTAGGCATTGACCAGGCCGTTGCCCACCTGCGCCACGCTCGCCGCCATGCCAAAGTCCGTGTCGCTGCCGTCGGACCAGGGCAGCGCCACGCCGCTCCTGATGATCCTCCTTCGCACCTGGGCCGCGAATCCGGCCGGGCGGCTCGACCTGTCCCCGCCGCCGTGGACGCCAATGTAGAGCGCCGCCGTGGCCGCGACGTAGGGGGTCGCCATGCTGGTGCCGCTCATCTGCAGGTAGCTGCCGTTGAGGTACGTGCTGAAGATGAGCCCGCCGGGCGCGGCGATCTCGGGCTTCGGCGTCAGGTCGTACAGGGGCCCCCACGAGGTGAAGGTGCTGGGCCGGCCTCCCGACGGGTTCGGCATGCCCACGGGGGATTCCGGGTCGAGCGTGAAGCTGGCGGTTACGTTGCCCCCGGCCTGCACGGCTTCGATGATGGCTTTGCCGGTCTCGGCGGTGACCAGTCCCATGCTCTCCTTGGCGTTGTCGGTGGTCGGGTCGACGAGCGGGTCGTCGTTGTTGTAGATCATGACATATTGAGCACCCAGGGCGCCGAGGTAGCCAAGCTTGACTTCAAACCTGCAGGTTCCGCGGCGGATTAGGGGGATTGTGTTTGTAAGATTCCGCGAGCCGGCGGGGTATGGTTGGCATCCGTCTGCAGGGTCGCTGGTGTTGAAGTTCATTGGGATCACTGGCCAGTCGCGGATGGTAGATGGCCAGTATTTGGGGGCAGCAATGTATCCTGCGACAACACCCGTCTTGGTCCCGTCCGCTGCGTGAAAGTCAAGAGCGAAGGGGGCCGATGCGCTCGAGTTGGCATCGACCGAGGCCACGGCAATCACATTACGACCCGAAGCCCCATCACCGATCCAGAATAAGCCCCTGTCACCCTTGTTGTCGGCAGACATGGTGACCACGGTCCCTTGCTCCACGATCCGAGATGCCACCTCGGCCCAGGCAATATCTGCAAAGCCACCGCCGGCTGGGGTCGAAATGCTGATGGTGATGACGTCCATGCCGTCGTCAAAGGCCCGCAGAAGGGCTTCGATCAGTGTCTCCGTGTCGGTCACGTCCAGTGTGCCCATGACCTTGTAGGCGTAGATAGTAGCGTTGGGGGCGACACCGGTCCAGGCATTACCTGCACCGGCTACAATACCGGCGACGTGGGTTCCATGGCCTCTCTGGTCGTCTGGGTCGGCGTCAGGCTTCTTTGGGTCCGACGGGAACGCCCCATTACCAACAAAATCCCAGCCTCCAGCAACCTTGAATCCAGGGCCAAAGCCACCGCCGAGCTTCCTTGGGAGTCAATTTCGGTCCAGATAAGAATAGTCATGCAACAAGATAGGTTATAGATATACATACCGCAGGGTGCATGTACGCAACACCAGTGTCAATAACGCCGACCTTGACACCTTGACCAAAGACGCCTTCCGCATGAAGCCTGTCTACCCCGGTCGCCGAGTAGACGTCGTACTTGACGGCAGCGGCATCGTCGGGGAAGAACTCACCCGGCGTGGCCTCCTCGACCGCAATAATCTCATTCCGCCACACACGCGCAACATTCGGCAGCGCCGCGAGGCCCTTGGCGTCGAGTCCATCCACGACCTCGACGCTAGCGCCGCGGAAGATGGGGCTATCGAAAGAGCTGCGGATCGCGATGCCCCCGAGTGAGGTGAGCGATGCCTCTACATCGCGGGCGGCGAGTTCGCTCTGAATCAATAAGAGCTTGGTTAGCCTCTCTCCCTCGTTTGGTTGACCCGGGATTATCTGGGCTAGACATAGGAAGCTGGAATTTTGGAACGCACCGTCTTATACTCGATAATATACTGGTTCGCTGCCTTTGCAGCTGCCTGTTCCAGGATCTCATCGCGACGGCTCAGCGCACACACACCGCAAAGGTGGATGGCTGTGAGGAGGATGGCCGAGGATCGCATCTTCCCGACATGCGGCGAAGTATCGCTGAAGGTGAAGAGAGCTGGATAGGCGACCGATGCATGGCTCTTAACGGACGGATAGACCAGTCGTTGTTATATTATGTGGAACTGTATTTCTTCTTGTTGATGATGGACTACTTCCAAGGCATGGAGCTGAGGACGGTTCAGGAAGGTGACACTGCGGGCACGAGGTTTCGCGCCAAGATGAAGTGTCAAGGGTGTCAACTGCGCGAGCAGACAGGATGATCTGCCAGTTTCATCCACAAATACGAGCTATATCCAGAAGAAGGGCCCAGATAATGGGATGTTCACGACAAATCAAATGCGCCAAGTCCGGAGGAAATAACAACAATAGTAGAATGATTTTTTCAACCAGCTCTGTAGAGCTTTTTGGAAGTATGTCAACCATTCTTTTCATCAATTCGATGCAGTGGTGATTGCGTTCAGCCCCATTTTAAACCCATGCCACCTCGTTTACACCAAGGCACCGACCTACGGCACGCTACTGTACTGTAAGTCCTGCAATACGAGCAAATTCATGCGCTTTCCCCATAATTTCATCTGCCGATAGTACATACTACGAAGTATCGTAGTAAGACTTGTAGAGATAGGGAGATGTTGGAGCAATTGTAGGTGGGATATTCAAAGCAGCGAGCCAGAATTGGATGAAATAGCAGCGGCGTCGGCTTTAAAGGCTGGTTGCCGGACCGGAGTACACTCCAAGCCCCTATGCTAGGGTGATCGGGAGGAGGTAAACTCGGCCTGCATGTTCCGTGGCCAGTGCTGCCCATGAAACCAGTCAAACATTTCACTATGCATGGCCGACCATTAATCCTGACCATCTCCAACACCAAGAACAATCCCGGTACAGCCTTTTATTTGCCTGTCTGCTTGGCACCCTCGATGTATTCTCCGACGCCCCTCAAGTCATGACGAGGATTTAAAAAAATATGATATCCGCCGATCATAAGCTTACATTGCAGCCCTGAGGTTACCTTGTTGAGAAAAGAATATGCCAAGCTTCCAATAGCAGGCGGTAGCTCTGCGTTGCATCGCATATGATGGACAATGAACCGCTGCACGACGAGCAACTCGATGGTACGGTGTGGCGAGACAAGTTGCGGGGAGATGAATGGGGAGCAGCAACAATATATAGATAGTTAAGGTGGTTTGGTCCAGCATCAAGCCCCTTCCCTGAGAGCAGCCACGCTTTTCCCCTTGTGTGCGCACTCACCATACGACTTTCTGCTATTTCGCCAGGAAACAGTCAATTCGCGATGGCCCGCACTATTTTCAAGCAGCTTGGCTTCCTTGCTACCGTCTTCTTAGGCCTGGGACAAGGTGAGATTAGGGACACTCCATACTCCGTCCGTTGTCGATTGATAAACTTGTCTAAAGGCTGTGGGCGGGAGCAAAGTCGCCGCCGCTAACAGACTTGTTTCTGCCGCGGATTCAGTCTCTAGTTCTTTGGTCAAGCGAGAAGCGCCACTGTTCGAATGGGAGTCAGTCCACCTGACACGATCGAGGCTAGACGCCCTCGAGGCCAACGACGATGCTGCCCTGTTCTCGTTTAACCACAAGGCCAAGCGTGCCGGTGGCTCGGGAGAGTGTAAAGTCTTTCCAGGGGATGTCGATTATCCAAGTCAGGAGATATGGGATAAGTTGAACTCCATGACGGGTGGTGCTCTGATCAAGACTGTACCCCTGGCTGCCGCTTGCGACCCGGGATGGCCGCAGTATGACCCAGTTGAATGCCAACGGGTAGAGGATACCTGGATGAATCCTAACCTGCAGTAGGTTCATTGATCCTAACCCATATAGAGAGACAGCGTGAGACCTTTCTTGTAAGCTAATGGTATTGACCACTGACAGCGTCTCACATCCAACCTCGGCCGTCTGGCCACTCTACCAAGGCCTCACCTGCCTACCGACTGGACACCGTATTGGGAATGACACATGCACCCTGGGCGGGTATGCTGCATACTCGGTCAACGTCAGCAGCGTGGAGCACATTCAGCTTGCTATGAAATTTGCGCGCGACACCAACATACGGCTTGTGGTCAAGAACACCGGACACGACTTTGCTGCAAAGTCTGTGGGAGCAGGTGCCTTGTCCATATGGACGCACAACCTGGATGATATTGTTTTTATGAAGGACTACGAGTATGGAGACTACCAGGGACCGGCCTTCAAACTCGGTGCTGGCGTCATGGTGTACCAGATCTACGAGGCAGCCGAGAAGGAGGGTGTCTCGGTTGTGGGTGGGCTGTGTTGGGTAAGCTTCTCGCTCGTGTTGTATTCCCAGGATATATCTCGGTTGCTTAAACCAAGGCTGACGTTCTTTTGTAGACAGTCGGAGTGGCAGGGGGCTACACCGCCGGGGGTGGACACTCCATGTTGACCAGCATGTACGGAATGGGAGCAGACCAGGTGCTGTCCATGGAAGTCGTCCTACCCAACGGCACATTCACCACCGCCAGCCAGACCCAGAACCCCGAGCTCTTCTGGGCTCTCCGCGGTGGCGGCGGAGGCACTTTTGGCGTGGTGACATCCATCGTCGTCGTCGCCCATCCAAAACTGACCGTCACCACAATGACCTTTACCCTCTCCACCGGCCCAGATCTCCCACGCGACACCTTCTGGGCCGGCATCCAAGCCTTCATGGCACACTACGTCGAGTTCGCCGACGCAGGAACCATGAGCTACTTCTTCATGACCAAAGACCTTACCACCGACGTCACCTCATTCATCCTCCAACCCTTCTGGGGCGCCAACCACACCCGCGCCCAACTCGAGACCCTAGTGGGCCCGTGGCTCTCCGACCTCGCCGACCTCAACATCACCGTCACCCCCAACATCACCGAGTTTCCAAGCGTCCACACGGCCTGGGTGGCAAACTTCCCGCTCGACGAGGTCGGCCGCACGGGCGGCCACGCCGGGTCGCGGCTCCTCCCGCGCGCCAACTTTGCCGACGGGGACAAGCTCAACGCCACGGCGGCGGCGGTGCGGCACGCCGTCGAGTCGGGCGCGTTCCTCGTCGGGTACAACATCAAGGTCGGGGGCGAGTCCGTCGCCGGCCCCAACGCCGTCAACCCGGCCTACCGCGCCGCGTACGGGTTTTTCATCCTGGGAACCAACTGGGTGGGCAGCGGGGATGAGTTTTGGGAGGCCAACGCGCGCGCCAGCGAGGTGCTGACGACGGATTGGGTCGCGGGCCTGAGGGAGGCGAGCCCCGGGTCCGGGACGTACCTGAGCGAGAGCGACATCAACGAGCCGGACTGGCAGGTCTCGTTCTGGGGTAAGAATTATGGTAGGCTGTTGGAGCTGAAGAGGGAGCTGGATCCGGATGGGTTGTTTTACGTTCCGCAGGGGGTTGGGTCGGAGGAGTGGACTGTGACGGGCCAGAGGGAGTGGGTTCCCACGCAGAACGGAAGGCTTTGTCGAGTGTAATTTGCGCTCCAATGGGCGTATTGGTGTTCAGTGTTTGGTTCTTGTGAAGTGACAAACCTTGTTGTTTGCAGCTGACATGCTTTTTAGAGATATGCAACTTAGCACGGACAATGAACGAAGCAGTCCCTCACATGCCTAACCGAAGGCGAAGGGATCACGAGAGAAAAATCGGCGCCAATTGATATTGTGTTTTTATGAATTCTAAAGAGGAGAAAACCCGACATGTTTTGCGCCAGCAAGCCAAGTAATGGCTTTCATGCGGATTCAGAAGATACGTTTCTGCTGTAGACTAGGTAAAAGAAATGAACAAGACCAGAACAGTCGAGGGTGTGATAGAGTACCAGCATGGTGGTGCTTGGTTTCCGTTTCTGTTATAGACTTATGGATGACCACTTCTGCTATTGTGTCTATTTTATTTTAGCTTTTGCCTGCTTCTCTTTCCACAGTCGTTTTGATAGCAGTTATAGCCTTGCATGTGAATCGAGACTCCTTTCTTCTTTTGCATGTTGTGATATAGCCGGGTACGGGCTTGCTAGCTTCCTGGCTTGGTCAGTTTTCTTCAAAGGCCGCCAGCTCATTTGACTTTTATCGGTTTACCAAGTACTACTGATTCATCGATGGTACAAAGAAGCTTGGCCCCAATCACTCGCTAACGCCATATTTTTCTTCCACCATGTCAGGATGAAAGGCCCTTCGGGGCAAGTCCAGGTGTTCATGGCCTTTCTGAAAAGACCAACCCAGCTTGCTCATCTTGACATCTTCATCCCACGAAGCCAAGATATCACCGACATGGGTGCCACGGGGGTGCTCTTTCAAGCCTTCCAGACCCTTTTTGTCGAGAGTTTCCAGCGCAATGGTGATGGCGTCCATTTTGCTGTTCACCGCCATGGCATTCCCCCGGGTGTTCATCGACCAAAACCTCGAATCTTTGGCAAATTTCAAGAGTTCGGAGATGGCCCTGGCCCAAGCCTGTTCGATCAGCTCCCGCAGCTCGTCGACCTTGGCCTGTTCCTCTTGGCTCAGTCCCACACCACCCTGGGAACTATCCGCGACGAGCCGGTCCAGTTTTGACAAAGCGTCCATCTGTCCCAGCTTGTTCTTCCTGGACCAGGCATCAAGTCTCACGGCAGCAAAGTCAGTCATGGCTTCCATGTCGAGATTAAATTGTTCGAGCCAGGCTTTGCAAAGTGCTGATTGTCTCGTGCCCACCGCTTTGAGCTCCTCGAGGGTGGGCTCGTCCAAAAGACCGGCGCCCCTAACATTATTGTTGGTGCTCATCTTGCTTGAATTATCTTGCGGTCTTGGGATCCTGCACAAGTGGTTAATATCTGTGTTGTAGTTCTTGGTCGATTTGTTTCTCTGCTTGAGCAAAAGGTTTTCTCTGCGGACAAAGTTTGATCCTTTATACCCCCATGAGTATGTGTGACTAACAGACCTATCAGCGCAACCATATTTATGTTTATCATCCAAAACGCAGCCCCAGAAGAGTGATACTACAAAACCAGCCAAGTAACAGGTACGTAAGCATTTTGTTACAATAACAAAGTCACCTATGATGAAAGCAGAGTGACCACGGAGGCGAATGCATATTCGGAGAAATGATTCCTATCCTGGAAAGATGAACACTGTACACAAGTCCATGAGTATAGTCACACCCCGAAAAATTAAAACAGACAGCTCGGTTCCCTGTCAGTAACCGGAGTTTTCTCCCTCTCAACTTATACCGACAGCTGCGGCGAGCCCGTAAAGTAGACAGTCAAGGGCTTGTCAGCCAAGGTGAGGCCGTGGGCCGTCTTCTTGAGCTCACCGTGTGCCTGGCACTCCTCGTCGTAGTACTTCATGTCGGCCTCGCTGGCAAACTCGCTCTTGGCCACGACGGTGTAGCCCTGAGACCTGGCATCGGGGGCTGCCGCGCCTGCGCAGAGGGACAGGATGTACGGCTTGCCATCCTGATGCGGGAAGGGAGGAAGACATTGTTTGTCAACAAATTGAGTCTCTATGGTTGTGTAGTTTGGGCTAAAAGTGAGAAAACATGGGTTGTGTATGTGTCCATACCTTGGACTGAGTCTTGGCCAACTGCTCATACGCCGCCAGGAGCTTCTGCTGGTCCTCCTGGTTGGGCAGCTTGAACATGGTGACGCGGTGAACTCTTGTGCCGGACATTTTGGATGATGTGTATGAGGACAGTTTCTTGATGGATTGAAGATGTAGATTGGCTTGTGTGACGGTAAAGATTCTTGGTCTTGGCAGAGTCAACACCAAAGATGGGAGAATGAACTGCGGGGCGGTTCGGTTGAGGGGCATGAGAATGAAACGGAGAAGGCACACGCTAATGTACCCCGGTTGCGGTGGTTGTTCTACTTAAACTCTGTGGACAGTAAAAAAAGATGATGGAAAGCGGGCGGGAAGATTACATGGAGGACCGGCCAGTTCGGACGGACATTCGGGGTGGAGAAGCAATCCAGCTGCCAGCTGGTCGGCATTGTTGAATGCACCTACAGCGCAGTACTGTATTTACCTAGACCACCCAGAACTAAA